>JAAGNO010025600.1:146578-170390 GCA_033439905.1 Ceryle rudis | reverse complement strand
TAAAAAATAATGGATTTAAGTTAGATTCCCAGATATCTGCAAATATTTTAATTGAAGTAACGTGGATTAGAACATTTTAGGGGGAGAAAAAGGGGGAGACAGACTCTGATAGTTATAACGTTCGGTCTTTTACTGTTTCAGTCAGCTTTATATTAAAGACATCAACAACAGATTGAATTTGCTTAGCTGTAAAACACAGTCTTATGTGGAGAATATCTTTTCTGTTGCTTGTATGCTATCACATGGGGTGGAAAGAAAGGCAAATGTCAGGTAGTATTTCTGCCAGATGATGGGTGTCAGGGAATTTAGCTAATGGAAAGGGTTCAGTATAGAAAGAATAAAGGAGCATAAACAGAAATACAAAATAAGGCTTGAAAGAATGCAACTGAGATGCAAGTGTACAGGTGATAGGATTAAAAAAAAAAAAAAAAAAATCTGATGTAGTTTTGGAGCTGAAGAGGGACAGTGTAATGATTCCTGACAATTCGGTACCCGTGTCAGAGTTGGCAAGAGCATGGAGAAAGTAATCCAGTCTTAATTATAACCAATGCAATTTATGGAAACAGGCCTTGCCTGTTGGACAGTCCTTGAAGATCGGGGAAACATAGTTCACCATTAGCATAGTATATAAGTAAGTTGCTTTGATCTGGGAGACGCTTAATATTGAAGCTTTAAATAAAAAAGCAAAATAGCCACCACCAACAGCATCAAAACCCCACCAAACCCTGCAGCTTGTCAGTCATCCCCTGAAGGACACTGAATTTTTCTGCAGTGTGTTTTCAGTTATGTATGTGATACGTGGGCATCGAGAATATGTATTGATGGCAGGGAATGAGAAATTTCTGTTTAGACGGATCGCAGGAAGGCTTATCTGTGAATCTGTGGATTCAGACAAAATGAAAAAATGCGATTACATCTAGTGTTGTTTTTTTGAAAAAAGAAGCTTATTTTTATAAAGTGAAGTTGCTTCTGAGTAAGCTCTGCTGTAGAATTCTAGGCACCTCAGGATTTAGCACTGCAAACTATTCAACAGAGTCATCTATTCAGAATTAAGTTTTTCTGAACTTCGGGGCATTTGTGAGAGGCTTGAATGTCACAATTGTTTGTTTATGGCCTTTAAAGCTCGTTTATGTCCATAAATCCTTTTATGAGCTTAAAATTAAAATCAAGTTAAAATTTGTTTGCATAGGATGCCATGGCTTAGGTGTTGTAGGCCTGCTAGAAAGACATACAACTAAGACTTGGGAAACTTCAGTCTAGGGAATGCCTGTAGAACAGGAGAAGCAATAGCTGCTACTAAAGAAGTGAGTGATCACACAGATACGTATTTGAAGTCCGATAGTTTTTGTTTGTTTGTTTGTTTTTTCCTGGATTTGGTCAAGGATAAATGAAACCAGATTCACCTACAGGTTCTAAGGAAGTATGCTAAAATCACTAAAATGTAGATTGCTGGAATGGCAATACAAGAGCGGAGGAATGAAAATTGAAAATCTCACTATAAGGAAATAAAGGATCCTGAAGATCCTTTACCAAAAAAATGGTTTTCATCATTTTTATACCAAGCTGACTTGTTTGTAACTGAAAAAGGATTAGCAATTGGAGAAGCGCAGCACTTACTGTCTTTTTAAGTTGTAGAAAGGAAACTTCCCATGTCTTTCACAACATCTTTGTATAGCAGGGACTATTTATTACTCCCCTTCCAGCTGCTCAGTGCTATGGACATTTCTGTATACTGAAAATTTTCACCAAACCATGGCATGAACACACGTCTATAAAAGTAACAGTGGCTGAAGACACCTGCAGAGATACTGACTGCTCAAATAGGTCTTCTAAGAACACCTCTGGAAAAATCTCAAATTTATTGCTTAAAATATTCCCATCTTCCATAGCTTGTTCTTGATGACTCTTAAGGAGGGATGGGGCAAAACTGAAATAGGGAAATGAGGTGAATGGGAGTTAACGTCAGTTAGGTATGGCAGATTCCCAGACACTCATCACCTCCCAAAAGAAAATGTAAAAGGAATAATTTTGGTAATATAGCTGACTTTGCATACTGGGTTTCTTTCTTTAGTCAATGAGAATTTAATGGGAATGGGATTAGGCTCCTACATTGTAAAATATTGTAATAGATATTTACAGAATGACTGTATTTTGAGTTCCTATGTTAAATGAAATAGTTGGTAATAGTGCTACAAAATTTACAATAGAATTATAGTAGAATCTAGCTAATTAAGATGTTTGTCTTCATATGATTTCTTATTATTCACTGTGTCTTTTTCCCATTAGACTGCAATAGAACAGCTCTGCAGCATTTCATCAATAGGATGTAATTCTTTGTAATAGCTTAAGTGTTTCTAGATTTATCACTTAAATAAAAAATACCACACTTCCAAACTAAAGACATTATAAAAGGAAATGAATGGAGATCCTTTCTACTCATCTTCCCCCTTACAAATCTGCATTGTTATTAATGCCATACATTAATTCCACATGACTACATCTTTTCTTCAATGAGGATGAGATGTTAAAAGTACTGTGTAGTGGCTCTATAACCAGCCATTCTAATCTCCTCTGGTCAATGTTCTTTCTAGATAAATTTAATTCCAAATAGTGAATGCAGTACTGCTTTAAAAATAGTCTGTCTCTGGACTATCAATGTTAGAGTGTTAGAGATAGCAAGTCTGAAATCCAAGTGTTGTTACGTAGATAGTATATGGAATGCTAAAGAACTTAGAAAACTGTTTTCAAACTCCTTGCGTTGAACTGGGTCATATCTTTGGAGAGTTTACAAGTCCTCATGACCGCCATTACAGAGCTGCATAACGTGGAGGGAAAAGTCATAATTCAGTCTTATCCTCTGTTGGAACAATAATCCCATTGTGTGGTTCGTTAAAAGTCAGAGACAGTGTTCAGTTCTTAAGTAAACTAACTTAGAAACCACTGTGATGTCGAGGCAACAGGAGGCATACAATTTGTGATACTGATACGCCTCTAGGCAATTTATTTTGACCTTTTGTATATTCTGCACAGAATAAAAATAAGACTAAACCTTCACAACATGTTGTTCGCTACACTTCATAAGTAGCGGCACTCTTTTGCTGCTTCTACTGACTTTGTATTGCTTTTAAATTCACCTGATTAGGTGCAGAAAGCTTAAAATATCTTAATAAAATAGCTTTAAAAATATACAGAACCAGTGCAATTTGTGGCTTCTGAGTTCACGTCAAAAAACAAACCTACCCTTTCAAACACTGTAGTGCCCAGAAATGTTCATGGCTCGTCAGCTGAAACCAAAAATTATTTGGAAGATTATATATCTCATGAGACCAATAAGAGCAAACAGAAATGGCCACTACTTTTTCTGGTTTTGATAGGCTTGATTTTATAAACAGACTGTTTGTTTTATTGTTACTTAATAAGTTATTAAACAGACTATTTTTAAGCTCTACATTTGATAAAAATATGTGAAGTGAAAAAAAGATGAGTATTCCTCAAAATTACGCTGAGCTAGACCCATTGAAAATGGCCTCTTTTTTTCCTACTGGTACAATTGAACTAAAGAAGGATGAGTGAGAGCTTGCCCCATGTTTTCACTGCACTTGACACTCTCGGTAGGGTAAGGACTTCACTGGGTATTTTCACTACCAAGTGGCCTAAACTGCCTTAATTTTTTTTCAACCAACCTCTATCCTGTGATGGACTGATACTAAATAACATCGTGTTTAAATTAATACTGCAGTGAGACCAACGCACCTTCCATATTCCACTTCATGTTTAAATTAGGGAAAGCTTTATTGCTTCATATATTTCACATGGATCTGAAGTTAAAACTGGGGAAATGAGGAATTGAATATTTGTCAACTGCAGTAAGTATGTAGACAAGATTTTCCAGCACTAATTATTTCAATTCCTGAGACAGAATTCCTAAGTAAGATGTTGATAGTCTGAGCCAAGTGCTTTGAACTCTTAATCTGTAGAGTGTATGGAGTACGTGATAATATGGTCTTGAGGAAACGAGCTGCAGGGTACCCCAAGTCCTACAGTGGTTTGCAGGCTGGGTGGCAGTTGGCACAAGGATTTAGATGGTTAACAAGCAGTTATCAAATTGAACGCTTGTGTAGCACCTTTTAGTTCTAGTTTGTGATTATTATATTTAAAAAAAAAAAACAAAACCAAACCCAAACAAACAAAACCCCCACCACAGCATTCTTGATTATCTGACATAGTTAGACCCTAGCACTTCTGGTTTCGTGCTTGATGATCGGTGGAGTGGCCCCCAGTTACCTTATTACCAGTGCTGGGGCATTGATTCAGTAGTGAGTCAGTGAAAAGAGAAGAGCTACTTAATCTCCATTACTACTGCCTATAAAACTGTGTTCCTTCGAGGACTACCATCCAGCTACTTGCCACGCATAGTACTGCTTAATTTATGAGGCCTGACAGCGCCGCAGTCTGACTGCCAGTACTGTCTATGGCTGTTTGCAAATATTGGCAGTTTTGTCCCATCTTCTTTTATCTGTTATGGACTGAGGGGTTTTTCGTAGTCTGTGGGACGCTTTTTTCAAATGGCCTTAGACTGAAAACTTTCTGAAACAGATGGTTCTGTAATCGAAGAATTAGTGCTGGTCTCCCCCTTTAAATTGTTTCTGTACTCATAAATAAAATCACTCAGATGGTTCGGCTTACTCTTTAGTGGCAGTAGTAAATATTACGGAATTTCCACAAATAATCTTATATGGCTTTGGCAAACTGTGCAGAAGCATCCTAGAGCATTCTGGAGCAAAGAATTAGCTATCTCGAATCCTTCCAAACCTCAAGCTGAAATAGTCACTAGGATATTGCATAAGTTCCTATTTGGCCTGTGGACAGAAGCCTTTCTTTTCTTGTGACAGCAATAACCTTCAAAACTCCAACCCAAATCAAATAAAAATGTGTTCTGTAGTTATTTGAGATAAGATATCAGGAGCCATACTATAAGGAAGTCTACTCTTTACGTCTTTCACTTAAATAAAATAATCTTTAACATTAAGAAAGTATGTGACGATTCCTTCTCTCTGGTTTAAGAGCTATGGAAGGCCTGCAGTATAAAAGTTTGACATTTCAAATTAGCGAGTAGTTTAATTAAACTTCTTAGTTTGAAACAGATTTTTAGTGAAATAATATACACTTTACTCACTGCAGAATAAAAAAAAACCCTACAGTGTGGAAGGCTGTCTTTTGTTTAATGAGTCTTAACCTGGAGAAGTTCCTTTAAAACAAAAGAAAAGTCATGTTTGAGTTCAACCTACTCAAAATTCATTGCAGCTATACTGGAAAAGATTAGATTTTGGTTATTCTGTGATTTATGGAAAGGATGTGAGAGTTGGTTAGTCCCGGGTCAGGGTACGTACTCTAGGAAGTAGAAATAATCTAGAACACTTGCATTTTTAATAGCTTTAGTCAGACCTCAAGAATGACTAAATGCTTTGTTAAAGTGGGAATATTCAGATAGCCACAGTGGTATTTGGATCAGATTTTATACTCGTGTAAACAGAATAGACTCAGTTAAGCATAGAAGAGGGAGAAAACTTTAAAAGATGTAATATTTTGAATAGAAATTCTGAACTGAAGGGGAAGCTTTCTTGAAAGCAATTTTTTGTTTAGAATTTTTTTGTTTAGAATTGCATATTCTGCAATACTTTTTATGACTTGATTCTCAGTGATTCCCTTTTCTGAGCTTGGAAGAAGAGAAAGCAACTAATTAAGGGACAGGAATGGCTCTGTCTGTGTGTACAATTACACGGAGTGTGAGCAATCTCCCCAGAGCAGTGTTAGGTTGTGGCTGAGGTGTGGGGATGACTCCCCTGCCTCTCAAACAAAGCATTTCTCTACTCTGGAAGAAAGGCCTTTTTCTTCAACACTTGTATCTGAAAGAACATGATGATGTCCTTCTGTAGCCTGGAAATTGCTGCTTTGAAAGCCCTAGCAATTTGCTGCAACCAGTGTTTACCTCTATCACAGTAACTTGTATTTCTCACTGTCTTTTGTTCTGCTTTTTCTCTTGGAACAATACATCGTGGAGGGTTTTTTGTTGTTGTTTAACCTGTTGTCCATGTGCCCAGCTCCAGGCTGGCTTTGTCACAAAGGAAAGGCATTGCTGAGCAGTATTCAGTGTGAGGATTTCTATGACAGAGTTAAAACCAAAAGGTAAAACAAACACCTAATTCTTCTCTATATTTAACTTACTAAATTATTTTAGTCTGGCCTATAATTCCAGAGACCTATTATAGCCATTAGAACTGGATTTAGGGTTCAGAGCAACACTTTTCTTCTCAGTGTTATCCTAAATTGCAACTTGGTTTTCTGAATCTAGGGCTAATTCATTTAGGGAAGACTGCTCTGTTTTCATTTCCATTTCTTTACACCTCTGTTTTACTGGATTTTTCTTTTGGATTGTAAGTAGCAAAGGCTTTTGATGGTTCCCAGTGGAGCTCAGTACTAAAAGGTCCTAATTAATGTATATTTGATGGAGCTGAGTGACTTGTGCACTAAAAGGATATCTTCCCTTTTGAATCTTTTCCGTATGCAGCTTCTAGCTGTCCTTCATCCCAGAGGAAGCTTTTGTAGTGTTGCTAATACATTTATTGTAAGGAAAGTACCTTGTACAAATATATTTGGTCAAGTTTGATCTGTGGTACACAAGTGATTTTCTGGAAAGACTATAGGGCATGGGTAATGGGGCTTGCTGGTTCCCCTTTCTGGCTTCATGGGACCACACTCTTCTCCCTGAGTTTGTGACATGCCAGTGTCACATGGCATGTAAATAACAGATAGGAAATCCCTGTTTTAATAAGCAGCTGCTGCAAATAATCTTATATTATTTTTTTCATCTTGTAACACTTTGGTTTTCACTGTCTCTTATTTTCAAATTTTCATTACTTCAGGACTATTTGTTTTAAAAATGTATTTGCTGTTCAGGAAGTGTCTAGATCTTTAGAGAGCTCTCCTGCTGCAGTTGCAGCTCAAAAGATGCATTGTCGGGGCATTACGTTGGTGTTTAAAAATGAATGGATGACACATATTTCAAATATGTGGGTTTCTGAAACCAAGTGTAGAACCCCGGTGATTATTCTGCGACCAAATATTTTTGTGTTCATGCCAAAGAAAGCCCCTTTGAAATCAAAATTCTTGATGATAATTTATACAATATGCTGACTCGAATAACTTATTTCTGGGCTTTTACAGATGTATTGTCGCTTGGGAATTGTCTGGGTAAATGTAGGTTTATGTCTTTTATCTGTTAAATCAAAGATCTAAATGCAAAATTTGAAGCTCAAGGACATCCTGTGGATTTGTGACATTTCCTAAAGGAGTTGTAGATAATAAACCAATGACTAGATTACTACAATGAGACCATTGTAAATGTAGCATTTTCACATGTGACAGATAAAATCTTGCCCTCGGGATTTTTAATGCTATTTAAAAGAAACATACTTTTGTTCAGTCCACTCATTTGAAAGTTCAGAAGCAAGAAACCACATTTCTAGCTGTAATACTTTGTCAAGTGTGTTCAGAACTTGTCATGACATTATTTTTTTTAAATCGCAAATGTTAATGTGTTGATCTTACCACAAGATAATTTCTGTGGTAAACAGGCCCCGTATTTCAGTGTTTTCTGCAGAGGTGTTAAAATAAGATTAGTACGGAAAATTTTACGAGGCTCAGAGAAGAACAGAACTTGTGTCCAGAGATTTTAAGTGTTCCCAAATAGAGAAAACCAACCTCCTTAATTGAGAATGTCCCAGACAGTTCAATGGGGCAAAATGGAGCGCTGCTGGGTCTCAGCTGCAGTATTAAAAATGTTATAGCACTTTAATGTTCTAAATGTTTAACAAAAAAAAATGTTGCCAGCTGTGGTTGGAAGGACCAGAAGGATGGTTTACATCCTTTACCTAGGAGATGATCATTGAGTTGTTCTCTGCTAGGAAAGACAATAGCAAAAGTACAGTTTGCTTCAGGAGGAACCGTCTCAGTCAGGTCTTTACTAAAGTCACTTGTATGAATCACAGCCTTTCTTTGGTGCCTCCAAACAATAAATAAAACTGGGGCAGTGCAGGCAGAACTGCATCTGTGTGAAGTTGTCGGTATGTAGACACATACAGACATATGTAGCGGCAAGCATAGAACCCGCTCATCTCTCGGGGGATTTTGTATAGTAACACTATTATTTATTGACTATGATATAAGCTATTTGTAAACAAATTCTTGTTCCAGTTATAATTCAGTTGAATGTTCATGAGAACTTACCTTTGTTCTTGTTAGAGAAACTGTCTCTTGGGGAATAAGCATATACAACACACATGGAAGAGTAGCTACGAAATAGGCACAAAGCCATTAAAAATACAGGTGGATATTGCAATGACATAATGACTTGAAGGTATGGTGGAAAAAAAAATAATCTCTGCATATTTTGCAAGTGAATTAGGCATAAACTTTCAAAATGTCACAAAGCAGACTGTTATCAATATGTATCAACATCCTCAAGCTACTCGTTGGCAATAAATGTCAGTAGAAATTTTTACGGCTTTTACAGCTTATCTGCAATTTGTAATACGCTTTGTGCGCGGCCCATTATTTTACGAGAGAGAACAACTGTCAAATGAATGTATTTGTAATGTCAGGAGTTTCATTACAACCTGACTGCAGGCTGAAGGCTCGGTGCTACACTGCTGCTAGGTTTAGATCTTTTGACCATCCTTTTAAAAAAAGGGCCATGTAACTTCCTACTTTCATTACTTATTCTTTACCGGGTTTAATTAATAATTTAACTTACATTTCTTATAGCCTCATGATCACTCCACTATTTCATTAACTAATCACTATAGCATTGCAGTTTATAGCTTTACAGGCAAGGATTCGAGAAGTATGAACCAGTAGCTTTGAGTTACATAGCAAGAGCTCTGATCTGCAAGCAGAGCCTGCAGCAGTGTGGATTTTATGTCATTAGAAATCTTTTCATCTTTTTTTTTTTTTTTTTTTAAACAGAAGAAAATATTTTAATTCTTTCTCAGAATGATTCATATCCTGTGGATTTTTCCTATTAGGCAACGAAGCTATGATATTAAGATTGAGTATATAAATAATTCTCATAATTCACACAGAAGAAAGAGAAATAATTACATCTGAACATTTCATTATGAATGGAATTCTATCAAAAACTTAAAGAAGGGGGCATTAATACAAATTAAGGTCTTCGGAACTCATATTTTAAATACTTAACACTGTATTTTATTTAACTTTTGCCAGACCAATATGAATTTTTTTTTAATCTGCAAAATGAATTGCTGTGCTGGAAAAATATTAACTATAAAATGTAAAATTTCTATGCTGAACAAATATTTTATATTTCACTATTTCTGTCATTGCAGAGCAGCTGAACTTGTATGAGTTACCAGCTCTGTATAGCTGACCATAAACTTTGAGTCTTCAGATTCCATAAATATTTGCTCAGCAGAAGAATACAGCTCATTTCAAACGATTCTGCAAAGTAGTCTCAATCTTCTTGTCTTTTATGTTACAGTCAGGGTAGATTGAAAGATGAAATTAAGCTATATGCTTTTATTCTTGGAAAAACTGTAGATCTAATCATATCTCCTGGGGAAAAAGGAAACGGTTGTATACATTTTTGGAGGCGATGATACTTTAGCTTGAATAGAAATCAAGGGAAGTGCAAAGTTCCCTGCTACTGCAGATTCCAATTCATATTGATAAGCACAAGTTGGTGCGATATTAACGTAGCTGAGGAATCTTGTGCATGCACTTATGTGACTATTATTTCAGCAAAGTCAGGATGTACCCTAATTTAAAAAATTGCCTGCTTTAATCTTCAGGTTGAGGTCCATAGTTGCTATGCTAATTACTTCTGATTGGTGTAGACTGAGCTTTTCTGCTCTTCAAAAGCATTTCTGCAGTTATATGGAAGCTTGTGCTTGTAGACACATTTATAAGCCTAGGAAGAGATGAAGAGAAATATTTCTTCTATTTGCGAGAATATTTTTGTCACAAGTCACATCAAATAACTCAACCTTATGTTACTAATGAACTTGTTTACTTGTTTAACTACTGAAATATATGTGGAATTCCTAAAGAAGTTTGTGCAGTATCTTCTCAAACATTTTGTTTATCTTGTTAATAATGAAGCAGAAAACATGAAGGAATGAATATCTGTCTCCTTATTTTATTCATTGTGAGCCCACTAAAGCAAAAGGAGTTTTGACCTTGACACGAATGACATTCAGACAAAGGAAATGCTGCTTTAGATCTTTTAATTGTTTGGAGCAGCAAGATGGATAGAGATTTTTCATTATGATACAGCACCAGTGTTACATTATTATACTGTAAAATTACTTGTTAAATTGCAGTTAGCTCTTCAAAGAGTCAGCAACATTCTCCCATAATGAGGTAGAAGGCTAAAACCCTTAGAGATGCAGAATCTTTTCAGTTCTTCCTGGGTTTCGTCGGAGTTTTGTGTGCTGGCAGTCTCGGATGATGGCTGTACGTGTGTATGTGAGGCTGTATCCATTGTGATTAGCTGGGGAAGGACACACGGGAAGCAGTGCAAGTTTAAAACCCCCATCCATACACACTCTCTCCCCAGCTCTGTTTTCAATGTGAACAGCATAGTCCTATTTTCTTCACACATCAGTCTTCCACATAGAGTGCCCATGTTTTGAACATATCAGCATTTTATCTATTGCTTACCAAAAGCATATCTTTATATTTCAAACTTGTTATTGTCTGAAACGCGGAGGTATGTACTTGATTTTTTTTTTTTTTTTTAATTTGAAATTAAATATTACTTAACTAACTTGGATTTCTTTATGGAAATGTTTACCTCTGCTACAGTCAGTCATAATTTATGAGAACAATCTTAAATGGAGTACGTGTAGTTTGCAGGGGGGTGGAACAAAAAGCCAACCCTGAAGATTTCTGTGTGGTTTGTCCCTCTCTGTTATGGCGAGGAAAAATTGCATGATCTTACTTCCATATTTTATAAATTACTTGCTTGACTTTGTCATGCCCATGCATTGTTTGTCTGCCTTCTGCAGACATACTCCTTGTTGAAAGGGAAGGAAGGTTCATGTAGGGTTTGAAGTTGCATGGAATCAAAGGGTTTGAAGTAGCTAGACCTAAGTCTTTGTAGGTGCTGCCTGGAGGAAGCACTGATATGAGATGTGCTGAGGTCTTAAAAGATGATGAAGAATTCTTGACAGCTTTTGGCATGGTTTCTTTCCTGTCTGGTCCCTGTGAGAAGGCAGGAGTTAGAGGTGACTCTTTTCAGTTTTACCTGAGTTCTCTAAAAAGCATTGTTCAGCTTCTGAATATCTTGTAATTAGTTTCTGTCTGAGGCTCTTGACTTTCAGAGCAACGATGATTTTGACTATTGCAATACAGCTTCTTTATGCTTTCTTCTCTTTTGGAGTATTTTATGTTCTAACATCTCATTATTTAGTAAGCCCTACTAAAATCTCCATGTTTTTTACACAGCACTTGTGATGTGGTGATTATTTACAAAAGGGCATCAAGTGCATCGTGCAGGATAATTTTAATGAATAAACCTCTATTTGCTCCCCTTTCTTTCTGTACTGCTCCACTGTGTATTCCCCTACACACGGCATGTGACTCTCCAGGCCTAAAAAGCTTTGATTTACCACTGTATAAAATCTTGTCCCTCTCGAGTTTTATAGCACTGTGTACAGTTCCGTTTGCTACATCTCGAGAACGTATCACGTAATGAGAAAAAGGTATGGATGAAAGCAATTAAAATGATTAAGGAGATGCAGCAGCTGCTTTGCAATGAGAGACTAAAAAAGTCAGGACTGATTTGTGGAAGGAATGCTAGAGTTGGGGTGCGTTCACTGAAGCTAGTAAGAGATTTGGTTTAGGATAAATAAAAGGCTGTAGTTTTCAGTCAGTGAAAAGCTTGGTTCTAAGCCTGCAAATCTTGCCTTTTCCGTAGTTACATTAATAACTTTTTAGCAGTTTTGGGTATTTTGAACAAATTGCAAGTAATCAGTCTCTTTCTCCCAGATGCTGTAAAACAGAGATTTATTTTTTTAGTTCCATTATTTCACTTGAGGATGATGGGTTTTTACTCAAACAGTAAATGGCATTATTAGACATTCAGAATTGTTGCCTAAATTCTGCAAAAATAAGACTTTGTCTCACCTATAAAAACCTGTTGTTAGTAATTGAATATATGTAATGATCTGTTAAGAATACTTAATCATTTTCTTTATAAAACCAAACAAATCAACAAACACTTATTCACTGCTAACAAAACAACTTTGATTTTGAAGAATTGAAGGGGGGAAAAAAAAAAAAGGCACAATAGATGTATTTAGTAAGATCTTAACTTGATTTCCACCTGCAATGTGTTCCTGAGGTACCTAGAAACTTTTCAGATCGGTCATATTTTCTGACAGTCAATTGGTCTAGACTTTGAGGAGTTTACAAAGAAATGCAAAATCTCAACAAAAAGTTAATATGTGGAAATCAGTGTATTGTGTCAATGACCTATTCAGCTTCCAACTGTGACAGTGGATATTTCATGCTGCCAAACTGTTCAAAATTATCCCTGTGAAGGGAAAAGTATTTGAGCAAATATTTTCGCATGTAGGAAGGAATGATATACCTCCTCCTGTGCTCATAGAAACAGTCCCCAAATCTTTGCATGAACTTAACAGCGTATATGGGAGGCATAGAAGTTATTGACAAATACGAGCTGCTTTTGCAAAATACAAGCGGTGCTGGAGACAATCCTAAAATAAGGGGAATCTCCACAACTCAAAGCACTGTTGTCCTGGCTCAGATAAGATCCTTACCATGGGAATGGTTCAGTATAAGCCCTTTACTCTTTTCAGCATGCCTGAAATCTAATTGAGAAGAATCAGAATGGTGATATATAATTAAAAGTTCATCCGGTTTTAAGTTTGAGAAAGATGCAATGCATAACAGATTTTTTTTTTTCATATAAACTGCAACAGGCAAAGCTTTTGTAATCACTTTTTGTGCTTGTCTGCTCATTTTGTCTCCTCCATCTTTCTTACATAAAAAATTGTAGGTAAACTAGGGAAGCATTTTAACGGTGGTAGTAAAAAAGGCACAGTTGATTGCAGTACAGTTTAGCCGTTAAGGATGTACCTTAAGTTGTGCATAGAACAATAGAGCTCCGGTTCCTTGCCAGATATATTTTGTTTGTTATAACATTTAAAAGCTGAATAGCTGTTTATAGCTGTATGCGAAATCGTAACTTACTGTGGTTTATTTTTTTAGAAGCAAAACAATTTTGGAAGAAAATAGCATTTAAATATCCCATGAAAATAAACTATATTTATTTAGTTTGCTTTTACAGTTTGGAATGTGACAGGAGGAATCTTAAAAGACTTTGTAATTGGATCTTATACAAAACTATAATCTGTTTCAGGCTTTTTTCAGCCTATGGCTAAGCATGGGACATAATCAAATTCAACATGAGATCTCTGCAAGTTCAAAGAGCTGAAGTATATTCAGCGTGGCTTTATATTTGTACTGCCTTCTGCATTTCACATTTACAGATGCAGCTTTTCCTGGTTAATCAGATAGTGTCATACTACAGAGTGCTGTGCAAAATGAAGAAGAAATGGCTTTTATTTCATTTTGTTTATGCTGTAGAAGTACACACTGAGGTATTCTCAGTCTAAATGTACCTTTTTGTCCCTCAGCTGCTGCCAGACTCTAGCTGAACTGGAAAACATTCATCACTGGGATTGAAATTTTGCCACTTTTCTGTGTCATTTGATAGTTCAGTTGTTACAGACATTTGTGACTAAAAGATACGCTGCCCTGTGAAGATCTCCTGTACTTGCTTGGTCTTAATATAGCTTGTATCATAAGTGACAAAGAAAATATACACAAAATAATGATAATACAAGAAAAATAAGACCAAGGGAACTTACTGTACTCCCTCATTGAGCGCTGGTGAGGCCCTCAGAACCCAGTTTAAGAGAAATATTGAAAAACTGGAGTGGATCCTGTGGAGGGCTCTATAGATGTTACTCATGGGCGCATGGTCTCTGGAGAGAGGTTGACCTTTCAGTCTGGCAGAGGAAAGGCCAAGGGTGATGAGGGGCAGCCTGTAACTACTTGGAGAATGGTTTTGTAGCCAGTGAAGCTCAGCTCTTCTAATATATATTACCATGGTTACTGACTTACGTTTAGACATAGGATTTTTTTTAATATCTTTGGGTACCTCAAGAATGTAGTTTTGAATATAAACGGTTTGTTTGCTTTTTCACATTCGTATCTCTCCATTTTGCTAGAAACAGCAAAGCTGAAAAAACCCACCCTGCAAAGGATGGCAGCGTGCCAGCATGGCACGCAGGGGAAAAAACAACTTAAAGACATTGGAAAGCTTTAGGACTAATTCCACCAAAGAACAGAACGTTGAAGATGCTCCAGATAAAATCTTGGAACAGATCATGATATTTTCATTTTTAATATGCTTAATAAAATACAAATACAGGGATACTTTTACATGCTACAAAGATTTACTGCAGCTCTAATTTAAACAGTAACTGAATAAGACTAGGGAGCATTATTCCTTTTCCCTGAGACACAAGGGGATAATTGTGAAGTTATTAAAATGAGCGTCAGTGTACGACAATGAAAAACCACAACTCTAGCTCTGCAGATCATTAGCCTTGCTCTGAAGCGAACACGTTTGCAACTTGATAATCTAGAAACTTGGATCTGCTCTGAGTCACCTAAATGTTTATTCTGCTATACTTCCCTTGCATAGTACAACCAGAAATCCAGGAGGTGGCCAAGAATTATCTGCAACCAAACCCCCAGTCAGCTGTATATAAGCAATCAGCCTGGGTCTGTACGTTGTGAAAATACCTTATTTGTTGTTAGCAGCTGTCAGGTTTTGCAATACATGGGAGAGGAGTTCAACATGCCAACACTAAGCAACACTTGCTATTTAAAATTGGAGAGGTTATATGTGGAAATTAATTTTATTTTAAAATAAAAATTTCTCTTCAAACCACAGAGATTAATCTCTTGATAATTTTGGAAAGGAAAAAAAAAATTGAACACTGTTGAAAGTTCGGATTCTCTGGAATCCTTTGTTTATGGACGACCAAAGGATCCCATGCACCAAACCGCTGCATTTTCAGAAATCACACATTAGTGTTGTCAGGTAGGAACTCCAGAAAGGGCACTGGGTATCTTTAGGACTGTGCTTTCCCTCCAGCCCAGCATCTGGCAAGTAATGAAGTATAAAAGTGAACTGAATTAGCAGGTTTTTTTCTGAATGAAACTGCAAGTGTCCTTTATGTTTCTTGTCTCCCATTTTAAGTGGCAAAGAGCAGACTTTTAGCTATTTTTCAGAAACCTGCACAGACTGCATCTTTCATTGATATGTAAGGTGTGTTTTGGTGTGGAAAGATGAAACGTGAAAGACAGTATCTCTTGGATCTCTTATGTCTTTCTCGTTGACTCCTACTGTTGGTAATGGTGGGCAAGGACTGTTTTGACTGTGGTGTGTTGCTGCTCAATTTGTTGCAGCACTGCTGATAAGTAATTGTTCAAGCCTGCACTAGACCCTGTTGTCTCAGAGCAGAAATAGACATGTAAGAGAAGGGATAGATGTCAGGCTATATATGAAAGAAGGAAATGTTTCTGTGTTTGTCACTTCAGACAACAAAGATGAAAGCACAAAAACCCAAACCCACCAAAGGAATATATAAATAAAATGAATATATAAATAACCTGCAACAAAATACCAAAACAAAACAAAAAAGAAACCCAAAACCAAAACAAAAACCCAAACCAAACAACTCCCACCACTCTCCACCACTGCCTCAGCATTTCCAGGAAGTGGTTTTGTACAAATCTTATTGCTGGAGTTACCTGCTCAGTGGACTGTGCCTTACCGCTTTAAAATAATTTATTCTTCCCTTCCTCCTTGAACAACTGTAAACCATCAAAAATAGAAAATATTATCTATCACACTTTACTTAAATCCACTACTCATTGAACATTTTAAGTCCAGAATTGTTTCATTAACTTTCAGCATTTTAGTGCCACAAGAACAGTAGAAACAAAAAGCAATGGTTTAAAAAAACGAAACCACAGAAGAAAATAACCTGAAACAAAACCACAACAACCAAAAGGTTTCTAGGGAGAACTTTGGCAATTGGAGTGAAATTCTGTAGGTGCACCAGACTTAACTCGCTTCTGTGAACTTTGTTTTGTATTAAAATAAACTCTTTGAATAAATAGTAGCTAATTTCACAGCCTCTTCTGAAAACCCAAACCAGTTTAATAGAAACTGACTCATTTCAAGATAGTTGGAGCTTTCCCCTTATAATGGTACCTCAATTTTTGATCTGCTATGGCTCCTGTAATAAAAATATCTGAATACAAGTTTGCAGCAGCAGAGGAAAGCCAAACTGGGAAGTGAATGGTGGCCATTATATAACGTATAGAACATTGTGGTTTAAAAAAAAAAAGGGATTGCAGGTCGCCCGTATTTTGAAATTCATCTCGGGAGTTGTTATATATGCACCATATGGCAAGAAATGATATTGAACAAGCAAAAAAGTAATTTCATGCAAAATGGTAGCTGGATGCTCTAACTCCTGTATCAAGGTTAAATCTCCTGAATCTTGGGGATTTGAACTCTCATAACTGGCTACAGAAATAAATTCAAAAAAATTCAGCCTAGGTCTTTTTTGTGTTGCTTATCTGCATACAGGTATTCAGAAAGATATAATGAACTACATTAATTTAGTGTGGATACTCCCACTCAGGACAACAGAGGGGAGAGTGTGACCTGGATAATTTAGAGGCCAAACATGTTAGTGTATCGAGGTTGTTTAATGGGGGCATCCTCCAAAGGCTTTCATATGCTTAACTATCATAGCGTATTTCACTCCTTAACTTTTACTGTCCTTTGTATGCAGAAGTTTCTAAATTTATTTTTCCCCACTTCATGAGAATATACGTGTTGGGGTATTTTACAGCTGCTGTAGGTGGAGTTTTGAGAAATTTCAGCTTCATGGAATTATGTGGGTTTCTTTGGTTTCTGCTTCTCTCATAGTCATTTACACTGCAACACTCCATAACTATTCCTGTCAAACGGAACCTTTACAAAATCACTGACTTAAGCCACAATAAAAAAATTACAAGTGACAAAAGGATGAGATTGAAAATTTGGAAACTGTATTTTCTTTCATTTTCTCTCTGATTCCGAGCCTTTAGAATTCACTCGTTTCTGAAATTAAACTTTTCCCAACAACAGTAAGAGATAAATTTCTAGGAAGGCGGGGGAGACACATTGAACAGTTAGAGGGAAAGCATAAAATGAGTGTTGCATTTAGTTCACATAACGAATTTATTTTTCTCACCTTTTAATGTAAATGCAGTGCTATCCATACCATCTCATTGCGGAAGAGTATGTATATTACAGACTGGGGGTTGTAGGAAAAGACCTCTTTAGTTTCAGCCCTGCTTTTCTACTTTCCTCTTGCCTTTAGGGAAGCCGCTAACGTAACAGATGGATTCAATTCTACACTTAGGGGGAGCTTTTGTTGAGCAGCTTGGAGAAGTACTAGACCCACTTGTACTTCCATTGAGAGACCCTTCCAGCTCCACTTGCTGTCCAAATGAGTTGAAATTTGGAACACGCTGAGTTTTGAAACATAAGCAACAGATGATAGCTCTGTTTTAAAAATATAGCTTGCCTCTAAAGTTGTTTCCTTGAAGTGTTAGTAATGTATCATGCTTAGTGGACAGTCAAATACATATTTTGTTCTGCAACATGATGAATCTTGTTTAAAACATCCCAGGTCCATTGAAAAGGCTTGCTTTTCTTGACTGTAGTCCGAGGAACAAGCTACAGCTGACATCTTGTGAACAGTAGTGTGAATTAGTAATAGAGGATACGCTCAGTCTCTGGATTATTCTAGAACACTGGGGGCATGAATTACTTTCCTATTGGAACTAATATAGAGGAGCCACTAGTGTATGGTGTGTTTGTAATCCATGAAAAATAGTTTAATAACTTAAAGACTTCGTAGGTCTTCTTTAGTCTTTAATAATTAAAAGAATTTTTAATTTTCTTAGGAAGTAATGGGAATAGACAAAGCAGGCAATGGATGGAATAAATCAACATGATGAATTAATTAATGGTTCACAAGGGATCTTAAATTAGGTCACCTCTTAAAATGTGTCAGCTGGTTACTTGCTTAAAACTCATATTGGGAGAACCTAGGAGAACTTTTCAAACCTCAAAACCTCTCCAGCAAAAGCCACACAGAAGCAGCTCAGGAGTATCATCTAGAAATAAGATTAATAAAAGGACAAAGCTTGCCTAGAATTTGTTTAGATAATTTATAATAAACCTATCCACAATATAGAAGCGGCATATGGCATTACCTTTGACTCTTGATTAGTCCCACACAGTGAAAAAGTTCTCTCTGATCTTATCCATAGACTTTCCAAGTGAATGTCCTGCCCTTCCAAGTCATTTCAGATCAAATAATACAACTGGGAAGTGTTACCACTGGTGTTTATTAAGCTTTCACCTCTTGTCAGCATGTGGCTCGCCTTGGACTTAGGACACGGAACCAATTCTTATTAGCATGATGTAGGCATAGAAGAATCAAAGACTTTCTAATTATTAATTTAATAGGATTCCATTCCATAGAAAACTTGCCATAAACTATCTTTCAGTACTTTGCATCTATCTGTAAATGAATTCCAGGAGAATTGTACTTGTTACCTTCTAATTAGGCTTCTCTGGCATTGTTTTTATGTTTTCCTGTTCAGTTTCAAAACATATTTTGAACTCCAGTTGTCTCAGACAAGCAGGATGATCCTGTCAGTGAGATGGAGCAGCACAAAATTCTGTCTATTACGTTGCCTGGTTATTTGGGTCAGGTGGTGGTTGTCTTGGTTTGCCAAGTAATTCCATCTCATTGAAGTGGAAGGTCTTTTTTTCTGTCCTTTTGTATTCTAGTCTTATGCCATGTGTTTCAGGAAGTAATATTATAGAGATGTATGTTTCTTTTGTATTATAAAATGCCAGTGGTAGTGTACAAATAAGGACATACCTCAGATCCTTCAGGATATATGTCAAAATCATCTTCATTGGCAGTTATATGGGTTTCTTTGAAATGAAAATAACTTTGTTCAGGAGCCCAAGGCTTGTAATACAAGCACGACTAGGATCTAGCTTAAGACCTTATGAGATGTGGCTTACCTGACTGGCAGCTGCAGCACAACACCAGTGCTCTGCTGTGATTCAGATCTGAACCTCTGAGAATCAGGATTGCAATAGCGAGATTGCTTTGTTGGCAACAGTGGGGAGAAACGTAGCACTGTGGCATGCTAAATATTTGCTTTTGGAAAGCAGATAGCCTTTTTTAATAATTTCTCTCTTTTTGGGTTAATGTGTACAGCATTGGTGACTTCTAAATGATCATTTGGCACCAATTCCTCTGTGTGGGAATGCCGGTTCTTTGTTAGGATTTTGGTCCATATATAATATCATTCTCTAACCTAATTTGTGAAGGGGGAGACTTTATCTTTGCCTCTCAAGACGGGGAATGTGTAGAACAACTTGATGCTAAAAATATTCTCTTGAAAATCTTGTGTATTTTATTGCTGTAGCTTTCCAAGGAACTGTTCCCTTTTCTGAAACTTGATGTATTTCTTGCTGCATATTTAAAAGTACCCGGTATTTTCGGTCCCTCACCACATGTTGGTTTTCTTCAGATCTTTTTCAGACATCTGGAAATAATGTCATTATGACATGTAACTAATTCTCTATACCCAAAATCTGGTCTGAAATTCTGCAGAGATCCATCTGCTACATCTGCACTGTATTAGAAGTGATTAATTGAAAGTCTTATAAAAATGGGCTAGATTCTCAGCCAATCTGATCTGGTACAGCTTCACTGGAAGTTGAGTTCCAAGTCTATGCTGTCAAATCTGTTACAGTACTGTCAAGAAATTTAGGCAGTTTCATTGCTGCAGTATATTACAAAGAGGTCCTCTGTGAGTGAAGTTTCTTATGATAACTCCTTTGTTCCAGCCAGCAGAATTGAGACAGATACTCACCTAAATTCACTGATTCTTAGCTCTTTCCTTTTTGCACTTGCTTTTGTTTTCTTTTTTTTTCAAATCAGTGGCTGTTTTAGCACGTCTTGAGGGATCGGCCCTACATGGAGGAGCCGCAGGGTCAGGACTGACATTGTCCCCACACAATGAGCTCAATTCCTGCTCTCCTTATTTAAAACAGTCTCACTCTCTCATAACTTTTTGTAGTCATCAAAGTCACTTCACTTTTAGGTAGATGCAAATAAAAGGACAACAAGAGTCTTGGGGACAGAACCAAGATCTTATCACAGCCTACTTGCAGCCCATCTCTTACAGAGCTTTTCTGCTGCACATCACAGGAAGATGTGTGCTCACATTGGTGGTCTTGGTCCCATGTTCCAAACAATTGTTCTCTCTTTCCTGCCAGTATTGAGGTGGTTCCTTGGGAACTGTTACTTATTATACTGAAGTATAGCATGACTTCAGGGTTGCCACAATTACACAGGAGTATACAGACTTTCTTTGCTTACCAGGAGATCCATGGAGCGGGCGGAGCCAGTGATCAAATCTACATCTAACATTTTAATAACTGTGAACTGAATAACTGCAGTGAATTTTGGGGAGCTATACTGCTACTCTTATTTCATTCCTAAGAACTTCTCTGAAGATGTATTCACTCACCTGTATGAAGCTGGTGTCTGTTGGTAATTAATTCTGTGAATTTGAAAAGCTTTTTTACTTGCATAAATCACTGGTAGTAGAAACTGGTTCATTATTTAGATTTAAAAAAAAAAAAAATCACTAAATACACTTAGAATGAATGCGGTCCAACTTCTGTAGCTAATATCACTCTTCATTAAAAGTGGCATTAATGCGAGAGCACAGAAAAGAGTCTAGTTTAGTGATTTGATTATTTTTTTACTTGAAATATGTCTCTTTCTTAGATTCTTATAAATGCTTTTCATCATAAAAATACTTCTACTTCAAAAGAATGTAGATTTGATGTTAGTGAAGAGCATCAGAATACGTCAGACAGATTTGAGGAAAGATACAATTTGCAGAAGTGACCATAAAGTGAAAATGAAGGCATGCTGTAATGACCACATACGACCTATTTTGTGTAGCTGGGTTCAGGTGAATACAGTTCTCATTGCCATGCAAAGCTTAAGTAAATGCAGAGATAGAGCAGTTGAAAATTATATCCTTAAAGTTGGAACCAAAGAAATCTGACCTCTGAAGACAGGCAGAGCTCATCCTTTTCTGAAAGCAGTGGATATAGTGCTTTGCAGAATGCCCGTGAATTTGTGTGTCTCCCATTTATGTGTGTACCATTTTTGTTATGGGACCTCGTCTTCCATAAACAAATCTGTTTATGTGCCTTACAGGCTTGTCATGGACTGAAAATAGTGGTTTATAGATTCAGAATATTTCTGTTTCTAAATTAATATCTACCCTTGGACAGCTTTAATATAAGATAGTCCTGCTTGGATTTTTTTTTTTAATGGTTTACTTAATGGTATACATAAGACAGGCTAGAAATAGTTGAAATATTAAAAGGGAGTTGGCATACTTCGTGGAAGAGTATACTTTTTATAAAGTATAAAGTACTTTCACTTTCTTGAAAATAACTATGTCAGAGACTGCTGTTCTAAAAGACCTTTTTTATCATCAGTACCGATGGCAAATGTCTGCGTCTGCTTGTCTGAATATACCCTGTAAAGTATATTTAAATTTAAAAATAGAGATGAATTTATATGCAAAACATTCACGTTCAATAACTTATAATCAGAACAAAGCTGCTGCTGATTACCAAGTTTGTGGAAAGTAGTTCAAGGACGGGAAGAGATGAAATTTCTGGTGTTTGCAGATTTATTTATTTATTTAGTGCTTAATCATTTGGGATTGCTTTTTAAACAAACTGTTTACAAATGAGTAGGTGGATTAGTTTGCTTTGTTTGATTCAAAACCACAAATGTCACCCTTTTCCTTGCATCCTCCAGAAGGTGGAGGGAGCGCCGTCTCTGAGAAGTGAAAGGTGGTGGTGTGAGCTTCAAGGGTGTTGTTTGATATCTGACATCAAGCAGAGCTCTGACAGGGAGGTGACAGGAAATTAGGTTTGACAGTTCCTGATACATGTAAACTGAGACAGAATGAGGACTTTACCAAAGGTGTAATGGAAGTCACTCATCATTTTTCCTTCTGAAGGTGACATCATTCATGATGGCATCCAAATATGATTTATGAAATAAATTATTAATGACTGTCAATTTTAAAGAAAAACATAGAGAAACCTGGGACTATTTGTTGATTACAATAGCCTACTGCTGAAGCAGGCGTCTGGAATGAAACACAGATGCTGATCTTTTGTGTTGCTAGCATTAATTTTGGAGAACGAAGATAGCAGAGGCTGTAGAGGTCTGCAGGACAGTGCTTAGTTTATACGTGCGGATTGCTCCGGCGCAGATAGACAGAAATACTTCCAAATACATACTTTGTTTTGCAGTGTGGTATAGCTGCCCACACCACAGCCAACACACCTGCAAATGGGTTTGAAAAAGAGCCGAGGAAACAATAATTAATGGAAACTTGAGGAATGAGAGAGTGGAGGGACTCTCATTGAAGGAAGGTTTGATATCAATTTCAGATTTAATCATTTGCATTTTGAAAGTCATGATAACCAAATGTACATGATGTCTATGACATGTACAGTTACAAAAAGCCATCAGTGACAAGCTCTCTAAAACTCCTGCTCATGTAAAACACTGTAGAGTTTTAATTTGGTGCTGGAATGTTGTCTTTCTTTTCTTGGACCCAGAACAAGATGATGCTATTGACATGAAGCTGTGTCCTGTGGTGAAAGTGTTGCAGCTTCATATTCCCAATCTCCACTTAAAAAAAAAAAAAGTCCTGTTTTTTATTACCTTTATTGTATCTTTTTACAAACCAAACTACTAGTGGCCTATATGGATGTGTCCTTTTGCATTCCAGTAGTATTTGTGAGTTGTGTTTTTTCTTAGCTATCAGAACATTCTTTTTCTGTCTGGCATTTACATAAGTTTACAAGGAAATAGAGGTGGAGAGTTAGATGGATTTAGAAGTTGTACTTATATCGTGTTTAAGGAATCACATTTCTCCAGCCATACTCTAATATCCAGTCTTGTCCTTAGTACTTCAGCAGTTGATGAAATACCATATTTCATAAATAGTTTCATATATGAGTGTGTCAGTGTTACCTTTAAACTCCCATCTGTCAAAGGTTCTTGTTGCTTAAAGTCTTCTGCATAATCCTAAAATGTATGTCTTGCTGGTTTGATGCTATCCATGTTTTGTGGGGAAATCGGGATGAAAAATACTTTGATCTCTCAGGGTTTTGTTTGTTTTGTGGTTGGTTTGTTTGTTTATGTTTGGTTTTTTTTTTACTGTTTTATCCTTGCAAGGTTCTGTGTTTGCCATTCTGGTATTCTAAATGTTATGCACAAAGTGGATTACAGGGCATTAGAGAAAATGGCTGGGGAGCTTCACAGTAGGCAGGTGAATGAAGCTTACTCATTCGAAAACCTGTTCTTGGAAAAAGCAAATGAAAATATCCCTTGCTCTTGTGATATAAATCCCTATGTTCTCTTTCTGTCCATTATATTTTGTATTGATCTTTATTTTTTTTTTCCAGTTAGAATTCTGGGTCTTA
>JAAGNO010025600.1:128902-146478 GCA_033439905.1 Ceryle rudis | reverse complement strand
CTGGAAAACCGAAAGAAAACAGGCTGCTCTTATAATTACCTAAATCATAAAAACAAATAAATAAAACCTGACAGTTTATAAATACATCTGAATAGCAGATCAAAATTATACTCCATATAAAACTCTAACTTCATTTAACACCTCCCCATCCTCTCCCCCAATGAAACCCAACCAAAAACTAAAACCAAATGGGGTGGGATGGGGGTGGTGGTGGTGGAATCATGGAGAGGGAAAAGAAGGTAATTTGAGTACTTAATCTGTTTCCCTAATTACTTTACTGTGGATTGAGATCCACTTACAGTAGCTAAAGCACCACCATATTAAGAATATTTTGCTAACATGTGGCATAATGCCCTGAGCCAAAAGATTAACGTACATAGAGAGGTTGCTTCATTTTATATTGCCAACTTTTGTAAGACAAATTAACTCTCTGCTTTAAATGTGCTTTGTTTCTGGTTCTATTTGTTAATGAAAAATAATGAGCAATTTTATGTAAATAAGCAGGAAATGCATACATAATAATAAGTAGATGTGAAGGTGCTTCTGTGGATATTTCTGAACAAGAATAGGTCTAGAGAAGATGAATGGAGAAATCTTACAAAATTAATTTTATTTTGTCTTAACCTGTTTCCAGAAGGACTGCTTTTATACAGATGTTTTGTTTTGCTGATTTATTCTCAGCATCTGGTTCATAGTCATTGACCAGATTGCTGGCACCAAGAAGCTTACTTGGCATCACTGATGGCAGGAACTAAATGGATTAAATGACCATTTGAGAATTTCCTGATTATGTCAGGAACCGGTATGCAACTCCTTTCACCTTTGTTTAGAACACTCCCTTATCCTGTTACCCTAAACAGATCTTTACCCTGGACTTACCTTAGTATCTGTTGGATTCTGACTGCATGCCACCGACACCTTAATGCCACAAAATACTGCAGAGTAGCTGCTTATTGCAAACTTTTTTTTGTTACATAATGAAAAATTAAACGGAACTCTGCCAGGCTGAAACCTTTCTGTGTGTATTTGGTTTCATCTGATTGAGACATGATGCTTTTCTCTCAAAACAAACTGCTTAGAAGAATAATATATAATGAGATTTCTTAGTCCAGTGATCTGATGAATCCTCATCAGAAAGCTGATAGGTCAAATAGTAATAAACCTATAATCAGTACAGTCACCTGTAATTCCATTTACTCGGAACTACGACTCATTTCTCTTAAACGTGTGAGGGAACGAGAATAATAGATATAACATTTTATGTAGTCTGCTCACAAGAGATGAACTTATTCCTTCTTCATTACGAGAAAGCTCACTTACAGCCCAGAACTATGAATAGATCTGCGTGTTAACGTGTCGCTGTGAATAGTCTCACAATCAATGTAACTTTGGCATAGGTGAGAGGAAGTAAGAGCAAGGGAAATGAAAGCAGAGGAGGGAATCCATCCACCAGCGAGCATACCAGTTTTGAACCTTCTCTTTAATGTGCCACATCTAAGGAACAGAAAAATGTGTACTTCTGTGAGCTGTGAATTGACTGTAGTACTTTTTTATTATTGTTTTTAATAAGTGATGAGTAACTGATGGTTTCGTGTTGAGTTTTGCCTTTCTTGCCACTTATTTATCATGCTTAGTATATAATATTCTATATATGAGTGCTCTGGGATATAATCCTCATTTCAGAAGACATCCTACTTTTAATTTCATCCTAAACTTGTGATAAATATCATATCTCCCAGGAGACTTCTTCAAATGGTGAAGGGCTTAGAACACTAGAGTTTCTCTACTTCTGTTCTTTGAACTTATGACTGAATCTTCCCAGGAAGAATTTAAAACCAGACAGGATCGTTCCACGTGCTAGCCAGTGCTGACAGAGACCAGGTGCCTATGGCCTTTCTCCATCCAGTAATCTATGCCTGAGTTATGAGGCCAAAAGACTAAGAAGGCTTCTTAGAAATGCGATAACTGCACAGACTGTCATTTTGAAAATTGTTTTATGATAGTGATGCAATTGTGGTTCAGCTACCTCCAGTTGCTATGGAGGTCTTGACAGTAGGTCAGTCTCATAATCCATTTCTACAAGACATAGTCTTCAAAAAGATGTTAGCAGTTCTTTACTTTAGCTGTTGCTTAGGATTTTCCTGACATAGTGGATGACCCACAGATTAACTTAGATGTTCTTTTTGAGGTGTGGAGAAAAGAAAAGCCAAAGCTGATGCTTAGCAAAGCTCACCCAGGTTGGGTTTTTTTTGTGTAATACACATTTTAGTTGAAGATTTTAATTTGGGCACCATATCAAAATACATTTCCATGGTGTAACACTTCTGGCCATCTTTTGGTTCAAATTCTTATAAGGAAGACACGAGGCATTTTTTGCACACAACTGTGGGGAAAATTCCCAACTATGAATATACTGAAGTTTTTTGAAGTCGTAGCATGGCACAGTAAGTACTAACAGCATTAAAACATTTAGCACTAGACTAGTAGCATCTGCTCTGCCCCGTATGAATATCATCTTGTCACTTATTTTCTGCAACTGGTGCACGGTCAAACGTGAGTATCATTGTACTATATTCCTCTTCTCTTGCAAGTCCCTGGAAATTAAAAATAGTAATGACTTCAAACATAGATTTTTCACTGAAGTTAAAAAAGTACAGGATCCGTGTATTTCTTGAAAGGCTGAATGCATGCACCGTGAACTGAATGGAGTTCAAGGTTGTCCCATCCTTCTCAAGTAGTGAAACAGTCCCTCCTTTCCATTCAGGAAGCTGGTAACAGTGGTGGAGAGCGAGCTTGATCGGGCTTTGACCCTTTATAGCCCTGCCTATTTTTATGTCACTAGACTTTTGTAATTCATAATCATTAACTGTTCTCTGTCCACTTTTTTTTTGATGGATTTGGAATATATTCAAGAAGCGAAGTTTGTCTTTAGTGTTTCTTTTTTACATGCTAAGAATGTAAGCAGATGTCATGAGATGCCTAACAGTGTATTAGATTGTGAACATATGAGAAAATTTTCATCTCGGTGATGTTACTGTCTTGAGTTCTGTAACAATCAAGACTAAATCAGAACACTTTCTAATTGACTTATTAACGTTCTGGTTTTCTGAATAAATGACAGTGTACATAACCTGGCACTAGCTTTGTTTTGGCAGTAACGTGAAGCTTGTTGTTTCAACCAAAATAGTTATTTCCCTGGGTGGGTTTCTCAGGGAGTGCTGTAAGCTCTTCAAAGCCGATGTGCTTGCTGCTGTTCACCCAGGGAGTTTGCTTTTCACTTCAAGCATGAAATTAGTCATTAGGGTTTCAGTGAAGAGGAAGCCTGGTGCGAGTGAACAGTAGGTATAGGAGATGTGGCACGGGGTTAGGAAGACAAGGGTCATACTTTAGGAACTTCATTGTCTGCTTAAAATATTTTTTTAAATGCTTTTTAAACTCTGAGTGTAAACATTGCAAATAGTAATTACTGATCAGTTAGGAAGCAGAAGAAAGAGACGAATGGATCTGTTCCAATTCAAAGTAGTCCATTGGTCTAAGATTTGAGTGCTCACGTGCTATGCAAAAAGAATTGTAGAAGGCTACACTCTTTAAACTCTTAGCAGTGAACCATTTTATTATATATGGGGCACACATATTTACATAAAAATAAAATTACAGGGATCCTGTTAAATTTATCTGAGAGCATAAAAGCGGTCTTCAATTGCAATAAAATGTTTGGAGAATGAGTAATGGTGCTGTTTAGATGAGATTCTAAAACCCTTTAGGATTATCCAACTTCCATTTAAATTATGTAGTAACTGATGAGGCTGCTATCGGAATCAGATTTTTCTCTGCTTACTGATGCTAGACAATTCTCCTCAGCGTGGTGTCTTCAAGCTCTCACTTATTTAATGATTCATTGTTCCAGTCAAGAAAAAAAAAAACAAACCACAAAATAATTACCCAGCAGCTTTTTAAAATTAACTCACTTGAGATCTAAAAATTGCAGCAATAAATTACATGTTGTAGGTTCATTTCTCCATTTTTGCTTGTGTCTTTTGCTGTTCTGATGTTGATGTCATGAGTGATGTAATCTAAAGGACCAAGTGTTGGCAGCAGACTTTCTTTGAATTAAGTCTTAACGAGACACAACTGCAAATTTTACAGAGCACTTCATATACTGTCAGGAACCTGAACGGCTTTTCGAACAGGCGAGGTAGTTCTCAATCAGCAAAGAACTGAGCTTGAGCTTTATCTTGGGAGGGAAACCCTGCCTTATTCTAATTTAGCAAGGAAGGAAAATTCCTTCTAGTCCCCAAGAAAACACATAATTGACTGCATCAAAAATGGGAGGTGCTAGGTCAGACCTCAGCAAGGCAGGATAAGGCGTTTAGAAAGTATCCCGTAAGTACCTACTAACTGTAGAATTACAGGAGCTTTGCTAGGTCTGAGTACACCAACCGAGGGCACAGCTCTGCAAGCCTTGCTGACTCCCTCTGACCTGTCTTCCATCCCTTGCAGAGCAAAGGAAAAGATGAGTTATAAAAAAGGAAACCAAAAAATACAAAAAGGGAGGCATCCTCAAGATACTCTGTCCTCGACTTAAGATTGTCCAGAGGTCTTCCTTTTCCAGTATCCATCTTGGGAAAATATCCGAAAAAGAAAGTCGACAGGAAATGTCTTTCCAGTTAGAGTTCTCCAATGTAGAGGAAAGCATATGCTCATAGAAATGCGTCAGTGCCACTACTGAATATCAATAATGCATTGCAGCAGGTGCTGCAGGCTATGATAGTTTCAATATATTTGAACAGTCAGCTTCTGCCTTTTCTGAAGGGAACTGTGAATTATGGATGGGAACAAACTATGCTTTCTGATGGCAACATTTCAATAAAAGAACAAATACTGTTCTTCAGAAACACTGAGTCCGTTGTACAAAGTTTTCTGATGAAATACCAGACGTTGCAAATTTGGATAATCTAGAGCTGTGTTCCCTTGGTTGTCTTCCTATGGCAGAAATACGTGTCAGTATTAATCTTCAGTTAAGAATACTTTGCCTCACTTGGTCTGCAGAATTTCAACTGACCAATTTATAAAATGGCAGTCAGTGAATCAATGCTGAGAAGCAATTCATAGCAGTCAGGATGTATTTGTATTACTATTTAGCTGGGGGATGAGTTCCTTTAAAGAAAAGAGCCGCTCTTATTCTTGCGAGTGAGCTTCAGTCTTTACTAAAATAAACCTTTTCTCAAAGGAGGGGATAGAGAAAATCCTTTAGAGAATCAGTAATTCTGATCTACCTCAAGTCACTTCCATTTTCTTCCTGGAACACACACACTGAATCGTGTTATGCGTGAATCTTGTAACTACAGCATTCCGGGGCAAGGTGTCTGGGAATTGAGAGTAGCACCTGCCTTTTATTCTGTACTTGTAGTTCTGAGCCTCTGTAATATTTTAGAAAAAGAAATTTGTTTCACAGCTGGAGATCTACAAGAATTAAAGACAAAAAGCAGCACTTCAGAGCGTTATTAGAAGTAACATCCATATATAGTTTTCTTGCCATACATTGCTAAATCATGTGTTACGATATTTAAAGCTAGTTAGGAAAAAAAAAGAACAATCAAAGCAAACCCAAAAACCAAACAGACTAAATTAAGAGAGTTTCTCTTAAAGGCATTTGATCAGGAGCAAGTATGGAACATCTCCTATAATCAGGCATAAATAGGAATCGAGGGAAATAAAAGATTGGAAAAGGGCAGCTAAAAACTCCACCATGCTGTAGCTCTTGAAATATGGAAGATATCACAAAGATCTAAACAGCTACTTAATTTCTGTCAGCAACTGTTGCCTTCAGCGTGTTGAAAGGAGCCCTATTTTTGGTAACAGCCAGCAATGCATTTGATGTATGCTAATTATCAGGCTGTCTTAGAGATATTTGGAGAAAACAGTGCTACATGTAAAAAGATTAAAAAGGAAAAATTTCAATTTTCAGTAAGGCTAGAGGTTTTGGATACAAAGACAAACAAAATGGCTAGTTGGTATGGCAAAGAAACAGCCACTAATACCTGGAATGCAGAATCGTTGCTCAGGGATTTTTTTGTGCAGAAGTCAGGGGATTTGGAAAATTTATCTCCCCAAACCTTTAATATCTCCCAAATCCAAAGAGACCAATGAAATTGATAATGCCGTAACAAATCTAAGTATGAACAGAAGGCTGGAATTACACGATGCAAACACATTAATGAGAAGCAGGATAAAACTGATGTGTTTACAAGAAGTTAATATGTCCAGTTGACAAGTTTTCTTTCCAGTTTTCTTTGATAAGAAAAGTATATCTTTAAGCAAATACAGTGGAATAGACCTAATCCATCTGATCTTCAGAAATGTATCGCTTGGGGGGGGCGTGGAAAATGATTTGTTAAACTGAAGAAGGCAAAGCTTATATCATGGTAGACAACAGTTCTGGTGTTACAGGGCGGTGTCTTGGGCTGAAAGTTCTATTTGCAAGATCTGTTGTGTGTAATGTTTTATTACCCTATGTTGGGTCATATGAAAACATATAAAATAAGTTCTGTAAAAACACGACGTTGTGAAGCAGAAGTACAAAGACAGTGTAGAAAGTGGTATGTAAGTAATATTGGCATAAAATTTAACAATATTAAAGGTGAAGTCCCTGGTTCTTATATCATAAACTCAGTGCTGAATCTTTTGGGACACTGTGAATTGTAAGCTATAGGCTTTTTTTTTTGGTAACTTTTTTTTTGGGGGGGAAGGGGTGCTACAATGTTTAATAATCTCCAAATAAATTAAATCAAAACTATTTTATACAGCTTGGATATCTCAATTTCTACTTTTCTTCCCCATTGTAACTTAAAAGAGGTCTCTTGATTATCATTTTCATTAGAAGCAACTGCTGAGAAGAATGAGGGTGAAAAATGACAGAACTCTGTTTCGCGAGTGCCAATGCTGCTACCAAGAGAGCGGGCAGGTGCTGGCTCGGTTGGCACACGAAAGACCTTCAAGTCCTTGTGATGGAACGGCAAAGGTTTATAATAATCGATTGTCAGTATAAGTACCAGCTGGAGTTCAAACTGCTGGAGCTGGAATATTTTTTTGGAGTTACTGATGATTTAATGTTGAATAGAGAATAGAAGGCAGGAGCTGAAGTTTCTTTTCCTGTGGTATCTTTACAATGAGAATCATTCACTTGCACATGCTTTGCATTTAGAATATTGGTTCTGAGCTCCTCAATACGAGAGCAGGATGAGTTGAAAGGTGAACAATTTTGGAAAGAGCGTTTTTGTCAGTTTTTGATTCACAAAAATGTATCTATTCATGTGTCTTAGTACAGGAAATCTGTGATCCCTACAAGTAAGATGTACAGCTGTGACACTCTGCTGGAAGTCAATCGGGTGTCACGGAAAGCTGGACACAACCAGTGTATTTACTTAATCATATTTACCTTTGGGACTTCCTACACTTGGCTATTGCATAATAATGGCCACAGGAGAGAAACAAAGGACCTGAAGAAATGGATTTCAATGTGTTGAGTGTTTTCTTACATAAGATGAGACTCAGATTGTTCTATTTTTGGGGGGGGGTTTAATGTACTGGACAATCAGAATGCAATAATTAAAGGAAAACACTTGTCTCCTGAAGGTCCTTTCTATCTTGCAATGCTAGCTGGTTTATGAGAGGATATATCCCATTCTTTCCCCACCCTCAAGCAGAAAGAGGAACTGGGAGTAACCTTTTAGATGCCTTGGAAGTGTATTCTCATAAGAGCATAATAATAAAAGGAATGTAACAGTGAAGTTGTTTGGTAAATACAGCCAAAATTCAACATCTTGAGAGTATACAAAAAAAAAAGGGGGGGGGGGGCGGAAACATTAGCTTCACATTACTGTCATTTGTTTGAGCAATCCTGATACACTTTATTTTGACCTATTTTCTGATATGCTTTATGTATCAGAGTGCTGATACTGAATATTTGTATTCATGGTTTGGATGTATGACTAATTGAAGAAATTTATAATCTTCTTGTCTCCTGTTGGCATTACATTACATTATTTCATATTAAATATGCTGCCTTTTTTAATCTGTGGGTTACAGATGCTTATTTCTCTTCACATTCATGGTAGTATTATCCTATTAAGGGTATTTGTGATTTATTATTGTCTTTGTAAAGGCCATCTCGCAACAATTTGCAATGCCACGTTTGGCTGCAAAAATGAATTTGTTTTACTAATATGAAACATGTTTGTGGACTGCAGTGCTAGCTTTTCAAAATGACCCTGTTGTAGAGACAGTTACTTTAGATTTTTCTCTTAGCCTGATGGAAGTTTAATGGTATCAAATGTAATGACTGTGTCTGTACTGCCTGTGAGGCTTGAATTTAGGGAACTTCAGCATGTTGGTGGCAGTCATTAGTGGGTGCTGATGGCTGAGCAAGCTCTAAGACTATGTCCTATGAGCCAGTGTGGCTCAAGACTTGGCCTGACCCATGACTGAATTGAAGTTCCCTTAAGCCTACAGATCTCCCTGTTTAGGCTGGGACATAGCTAGACATCTTAAGGAACAGGCTCCAAAACTCAGCTACCACCCGAGGACACTTTACCATCTGCTCTTTCCTAGCAAGAAACAAACTGACTTGGAAACAAATTGCGGTATTAAACTTTGCATTTAAACATCTCATCTCTTGCACCCATCCAGAAGAAAGTGGACACAGTTAGAAGAATCCTGCAGTGAAATGTGCTGGAGGACCAATGTAGGTACGGCAGTGTTCCTGCCTCCAGCTGGTAGGTGGCTGGGATGGTAGTTGCCTTTTCCCAGCCTGATGCCTGGCAATGTGGGAACTATTTCTTCTCCCCTCCAATCCAAATCTGGCTAAGAAGTAGCAGAACGTAGGGGACTAAAATTAATGGACACCTATCTGGGAATTTTCCTGCTTCTTCCAGTGATACTGAGTCATCCTGTAGACAACGTGACTGTCAGGGACGTTCGGATCAAATACCAAGCTGAGAAGCAGGCTAATGCAGCAATGAAATTGAGTCAAAGGCTCAGTGGTGACCTCTGTTCTCCACTTAACTGTTTCTATCACATGTTTGAGTGTCTCTCAAAATTAATTGGGGGGGGGGGGAAAGACAGAAATCCATACATAAAAAAAAAAAAGCCAAACATAAAAAGAATTTTTGTAAGTGTTGGTCCAGAGGAGATATATAATTGTTTCTAAGTTGAGTGAGATGAGAATTAAACTATATTTTTTTACATCAAACTTAGGTCATCACAGCTGGCAGTACACTGGGTTATAAACAATATAACCAGGAATGGAAAAGTAATTAAGAAATTACTGCTATTTTTTTTTTTTTTCTATTCTTTTTAAAGGAGGCATATTCTTGCTATGTGAAACTTTGGCATCTAAAAAGATAATTTCACAAAGGTGTCTTTAATATGTAAGGAAAGTACTTTTTTTCCTTTATTTAAGCATCTTTTATTTTTAAGCTACATTTTGAATTACTGACAAAGCTAGTAGATATAAAGCAAAGAGATTGAAATAATCTAAGTCCAATCAAGCTACGTGCCACATGGGTCTAGCCATTCTAGCTCTTTCTGAGAACAGAAAAGCAAGCAGTGGAGCTCTGAATAAATCATTTACAGCAAAGACTGTCCCCTAAGATCCAGGCAGTTTTCAGGAGGTGTCAGATAGCAGAATACTAATACTGATTTATAATACAGCGCTGTAGGATCTAGACAAGTATATGCTGCTGAATAATAATCACACATGAGACTACATAGTCTCAGGAGACTTTCTTCTGTTATCTTCAACAAAGCACGTTTAAAGTGATATGAAAGGCATGGATCGGTGCTATCCTTAGAACTTCAGAAGTTGCTTTAGCTTCACTTCCAAGGGAAAGCCTTGCTTTCTGTTAAGAATTCTTCTGTGGAGCGATGAAATTTGCTACGGCGTCTGTGCAAACGCATGCTGCAATAGCACACAAACGGCAGGTTATGTCCGCTTCCACTGGCCGCTTGCCATCTGTGAGCCCCTTCGTCTTTACGTGGGCCTGCAGGTAAAAACGCATCGTTGCTTTTCTGTACAAATACCCTAATACAGGATTCTTAAGAATTCTGCTTGGGAGTTGACAGTGGAATCTGAACCAATGAAATGAGTATGCAGTTGGCTTCATAACTTACTGGTAGTATATAGATAATAATCACTAATGGAATATTCAATAATTTCCACTTTCTTGCCACAGATAAATACAACTGTGTTAAAAGATAACGACGTGTTTTTGTTTTCAAGAGAAGCTTAGCTTTAAAGATAGTCTAGCAGAAGAAATTTTGCATCTGTCTTCCATATTTCTCAGGATGTCATACAAGATTTTGGATATTATAAATTGAACTTTTTAAACAGAAGAAGAACATGCATTGAACTATTTAGCATTTGAAGAGTCAGTGTGTAACAGATGCTTTACAAAATTAAGTGTTTGGGCACATTTCAGATTTGATCAAAACACTGTTAGGTTTTCACTAAATCTGAAGTTTCAGCAGACTGTGATGCCAAGCATTTGTCAGTAAAATTAGTTCAGGGCAACCATTGGCACTGGTTTTTTTTGTCATAAAGCAGTGAAGACCAACAGATTTTTAATTTGATCTGAATTAATGATCAGTGAGAGAAACAACTGTGCTTGTGGTCTATTTTGGTACATCACAGAGAGGACATTTATTCATAATTTGTCATCAAAAGTACTTTATTTGTTGCTTGGACTACTTGAGGATTTAGCCATCTCATAATTAATCATATTCATGGAAGAGATTAGTAAGTCTGAAAATACATTTTGGAAATATTTTGTGTTATGAATAAGATGACACAAGTGTGTTCTTAAATAAATAAATAAAAGCCTGCCATGTCAAGTGAATTTTAGTTTGTTTCTAGGTCAGTAAGCATATAGAAAGCATTATAGTTAGGCATTTAGTAGTTATATGGCCTTTTCATTCCTCCAGAAAGCAAATTTAATTTCCTCTGATGTAGAGGTTAAATATTATAACTAATAGTTTTCATAAGGTTCTGCACAATGTGAAGATTGAACAGTAGAATGCTAAAGATAGTTTCAAACACTTCGGGAATTAATCTTATGCCATCTCCCTTTGCAAAACTCGAGGATAAGCTGCAGTCTGTGAAATCCTGCTCTGTACAGATTAACACAGTTTGTCAGTAGAGGAGGCCTGTGACTTTTCTTGGCATGGGCATCGCATCTTGAAGCCCAGCCTCAATAAGATGGAAGATTACGGAGGTAATTAGCTGTGGTATTGTCAGAGTAAGACATGGGAATAGTCTCATCTTGTGATGGTGTCTTGAAAGAGGATACCCAAGAATGGGCAGTCCTAGCAGCACTGGCTTTCCTTTTCCCTGTATTTATTGGGCTGTGCTCAGGAATACAAGTCTGTACTACAAACCTAGATTGAGATGCCCAGATTTCTTAGATACCTTGCGATGCTTGGAAAAGTTACTGTGACCTTCATTTACAAGGGGTTTGAGTGTATCAAAACAAATGAGAAAGGTATTAAATGTCATGGGGTTTTTGCCTCTGCAGTAGTATTCATACTGTAGGAGTCTTGAGCCTGTATTATCTGGAATTTGAACATCAATTCACTTCATGGACAGTTTTGTCACATTAGTTCCTTGGGGTTGTATTGTTTTGTTCATCATATGCTAAAATAATTCTCTCCTGGCACTTAATATGCTGTGACATTTGAGGAGAAAACAGTCTTATTTATACTGAGGCACAACGGGGAATATCGTACTCGGAATAACTTGCTCTGCAGCCTGTCCTTTTGCTTATCCTTTAATTAGGAGTCTGATAGTCACCGTCTACCTGTTCTTTAGCTCTTGTTTTTCTTTAGCAGAAATTTGTGGGGTGGGGCAGTACACCTGTGCCTTTCATATTTTGAAAACATTTAGGCCTAAATTATTATCACTTTAAAAAGTTGTATAATCTTGTTAGATGAAACTTTGCCATCTAAAAATATGTCTTTACAAAGATGTTATTAATACATAAGAAACAGAGGTCTTAATTTAAATAATGAGCTTTTATGGACTCTGTTCCTCAAATGTCAAATTGTTCCGATGTCCCACATCCTGAATAGATACACATTTAGGTCTCTGAGATCTCATATTTTTCAGCTAAAGCACGTTAGGCAGACAGCTCCCTGTTGCCTAAACATCTAGGAGGCTCATGTTCAATTGTTTACTCCAGCTGTGATGAACAGCTCTGAGCAGGATTTCTGTTTCATCAAACTCCACTTAAAGGAAAATCAGAGCTCTTGGGGCCAGGGGCTCTCAGTTACTGCTCCTCTGCTATGAAACTTCCTCTGTTTCCATCTCAGTCTGATGCACTGTCATTCTACTCAGAGCAAAGTGCCAGATATTTTTCTTTGTACCAGCCTTTCCTCTGTTGCAGCTGTGAAATGGCCAACAAGAGAGAAAGGAGGAGTAACCTGCAAGAGAAAATGAAATACAGTGAGAGATACAGGTGAAGCTCTTCTCTGGCAATAAGATTTTAAACTCGTATGCATATTTTCTAGGCAATAACAGGATGGATATGTCAAAAATGAACAAATTAATCTAAATTACCTGTTTGTTCTAAAATAGCTGTTCTCCGAGTTCCCTTAGAGAATTTGTTCCACCGAGAATCAGAACATTTCACAAGTATGTGCAATTGTATATATACGATATCAATTGTGTAATTTGGCTTTTGATTATGACCAAAACTCATTATTTTTACTATCTGTTGTTAGCATGTGTTTATTGTAGTTGGATGCAAAGGTGTACAAATCTTAAGAATAAGCAGATTTTTTTCATATAATTTTGAACTAGTTTGCTTCAGGTAGATAAGTAGTTGTCATCCTGCCATAGTCATCCTAATTCAAGCTGATTTGTCTTGCTTCCTTTCCGCTTGGGTGGGAATACTTTAAATAGAGTATTTATACAACCTGTCTATCTAGATAGGATAAGCCTGAATATCTGTCTGTATCTCCTATTGCACTTGTGATCATAGGTGCACTTAATAGCTCTGAAAATCAGGCCTAAGGAATTCATTATATTGCCAGTTCCCTTGAAGTATTCTCTAGGAAAGATAGTTTAGAGAAGGGCTTGAAAATATGACATTTAAAACTAGTCTCCCACTGAGCCATATTAGCATTAGCTTTGAACACAATTGTGGTTTATTATACGTGTATCTGACAGTTCTTCTCTGAAAGACAGTAGCTTCCCTGTGAAGCTGCACTTTGGCACACCACAAGGTACTCCTCTGCATTTTTATATTCTTGCCCTCCTCTTCATGTGCACAGAATCAAAATACGAATTCTGCAGTTAGCATTTGCAATAAAAATAATGCCTTGCGTCACCTCGGAGCTCTTGACCAGAGTAATCTTTTCTAGCAACTTGGTGTATATGGAATCTGAGATGTAAAGAGCGAAGAAGTCTGTAGCGCAGCCAGCGTTACAACAACGCTAGTAATGTGCAAATTTGTGCTTAAATAAAAAGCACATTCATTCAGGAAATCAATAGTTCCCTTTCAGTGTGTACTATGGGAGCTGTTTGTACTTTGTGATGCTAACCGATGCTGGGCTTCTGCCCCGGCTGCAAAGAGCGGAGTAAGTTCTCTTATTTGAGAACATCGCCTTGGGATGCTCTGTAGGAGGGTGGGATCCCAGGAGTGACACTGATAAGGAAACAACAGCAGAGCTTCTCTGCATTTTCTGGTACATATAGTAGTCCGGTCTCATGGACTAAGTAGCTGTGTCTAAGTTAGATTGCTAATCACTTTCCAAGTGATTCTCCTGATTCTCCCACTTAACTAGGCTTTCACTCAAGTTGTGAGGCAGCCTGGGTGCATGAACTTGGGGGTATTTTTGATGCAACTAAAACAAGAGAAGTGACCCAGGATTGGACTACAAAAGGACACTCGATCCATGTGAGAGACTTTATTAGTTGTAACTCAAAGTTCCAAACCTTGTTACGAATATACCTATATTATTTTGATTTGTTTCTTTATGGGACAATGTCCTCGGCTCTGTTCTATGGATCTCCCATTGGACTGCACTACTTACTAATGTAGGTGTAGCTGCAGGATATTTTTCTTCCTTAATTTACCTTAGGAGCTGATAATACTAGTGTCTTTTGTGGTCATACTGAATTAAAAGCTATACTGATGATAACACTTCTTTCAAGATGATTTATTACTTTAGTCTTCTTTGGAATACGATGATTTCTAATATAAAGGTATGTTGTCTTAATGGGATTTACCACACACATCATTAGGAACAGCATCAAAAGTAATTTATTTATGGTATAAAATAAAGGGGGGTGGGGGGTGGCTGTGTTTTCTGGAAAATGCCAATCAGCTGGATCTTCCTAAAACACTGTAAAATCTTGCTTGCCGATTGTTTAATCAATTTACAATTGGAAAAAAGAGACATTTTTCTTACTGAAAAAAATCCTCTCTTTAGTCAATTTTTCATTTTCCACACGTTGAAAACTGGATAAACTAACTATGGTTAAATAGACTAGTCTGACATAAATTGTATAGATGTGTTAATTTGAATCCCAGGTCATTTGCTTTATTTGATCTGTTAGAAGTGATCTCACTGATACAATTTTGTACTGCAGTTGTGTTTACCTCTCCTAAAATACTTCCATTTGGCCAGCATTAGCAAGAAATGGTACCCGCTTTTGTTTCCCTAATTCATGTTCTTCTTTCCTTTCTTAATATAATTACATGTTTCTCTCTTCTCCCACTGCTGTAACCTGTGTTGTCAATTAAGATCAGACAGGGAATTTAAAATAGCGGAAAGATAGAGAAGAAACAATCAAATATAAAATGCTTAGGGAAAACACTTCAGGAAAGGGGAGTCTTCCATGTTACCAAAGGGAGAGGTAAAGCTTATAGCACAGACAGTAAAGAAACTTTACGTTGTTAGACCATGGGCTATTGCTTTGCCCGTAACCAAGAAGAAGAGCTGCAGAATGCTATAATGACTCCACAGAACAACATAAATTACTTGCCGGTGAGAACAACTGGATTTTTACTTTGATGAAATCATTTATTCTCTATGTATGAATTTGCTTTTATTTAAGCATGCACACACACAAAAAAATCTGCTTTCATCAGTAGGAAATCCAACCTTTGGTGTAGCACAGGTGAAATTAGTAACAAATAGGAAAGTATTTATAGATGCAAGCTAATCTTACAACCCTGATGTTTAGCCCTGTCATTTAGGGAGGCTCATGAAATTGAAGATGCTTTTGAAAGGCTTTTTCTAGTTAACGAGTTGACAAAGTTGTACTAGTTCTTGAATTGTTCTGTACCAAGTAGTTTGTCAAGTTAAGGCAATTTTTTAATAACAAGATCTTTAGCTATAGTGACTGTTCTTGTGCAGTGTTTACTGCTTCATTATGGGATAGGGGCATAAGTAGTTGTACCAGTTTCTTGGGAGATGCAAGAAATGCTCTGCTTGATGCGGTTAATGGTTTGTGTACACCAGTGTGCTGCTCTCAACAGTGGCAGAATGAGATTCTATTCAGGGGAGAGCAGCACGTGAGCCTGGCCTCTCCCTGTGGTCTATCTCTCCTGGCCTCCAGCATTCATCGGATCACCATGTGGAAGGATCTATTCATCCTTGTCTGCTCTCCTTGGTATTCAGACTGGTTATCTGCACTATGGAATTTCTTTTCAGGGGTCAACAAGAGGACAGATTTTTCATTTTCCTTTCCTACATTCACTTGTGTGAAGACCTGATGTTTAAAGTTAAATTAGACCTACCAGGATTCTGTTGCAGTAGCACTGAACTTGTAACAAGACATACAGGCTATTTTGTTAGTGCTTGTGAGTGACAAAACTAAATAGCCCCCAAAACAGATGAAGCTGATAGGCTTATTATAGAAGTCTTGTTTTATTATAATACAAATACTTAAGAATTTGGTTCCAGACTGGGATCGGTGGTTACATGGCAGGTTTGTCATTTCTAGCCACAGAAACCAGAACCTGTTCTGTCTACACTGAATAGTTGACAAGTATTTTGGTTTGTACTTTCAAGAGGTTGTTTTGTTTTGCAAATGAAAGAGGAGTAGTTCCCTATGCTGGTTGAAGGCTTTTAATATGCAAAGAATGAGGCAGCCTCTTACAGACCTGATGGTTTATGACCTATCTGTAAGCTTTTAAATTCAGGGGGGCTTGGACAATACAGGGGCTGAAGTATGAGCTGGATTAGCAACCACTGAGAAGCAAAGGAAGCTGATTGATGAGTTGAAAAGGTGGAATAGCTGCGGGGTCAGTTACTGTCGAACAGCATGAGAGTTATGCCAAGGAATGAGTTCCTTAAGATCTAGGGGAATTAGTGAAAAGCAATAGACCTTCAGGTACCTTTCTTCTCCTATCAGTTTTAAAACCTAGTTAATTTAGCATTCTGTTCTGATCCTGACAGCTTCACCAGAGGCATGTTCCACCCACTGGCGGACTTCATAGGTGTTCAGATAGCATTGCGACAAAGGCTATAGAAACACATAACTAAACGGCTAGGACTCGTAGCTAATCTACACGCTCCGTACAGAAAAGATTCTGTCTTGGCAAAGCTGCCCCGTGGCCAGGTTGTCCCAAGGCCAGGTGAACTAGCACAAGCAATGTTGCGTTTAATTCATCGAGGCTCCCCATAAAGTCTAGGGTCTCCTGTTCCCAGCTCCAGCTGCTATTTGTCTGCTTGCTCTTGCTGCTGCATGAAATAACCTCAGTGAAGTTGATATGACATCTTGGGGGACCTCATCGCTCCCGCTGCACGGGAATGCCGGGTTACCGCATCTTCCTGCCAGGTTCGTGTTACTGACTGACCTGCCCTGGTAGCAAAACACGGTTTTGTCAGGGAAATCACCTGCACAAGCAAAAGAACCTTTATCTGTAGGGCTTTCTGGATTCTTCAGGAGTGCAGGAGAGTGTGCAGTGTCTGACTGTATTTCCTTTCCTTACTTTGTGGAAAAAGTAACCTGTTGAAGTCTTGCAGAATTTTTTTTTTACTAAATAATGTTATATTTTTTTTTTTTCTGACATCTGCATAAAGAGCGTTTGGGGATTTTTTTTTTTTTCCAGCACGACTCCAGGATTGTGTCAAACTCCATTGTCAAAAGGAGCATGTTTTGTTCCCTGAATTTAAAAAACATACTTTTAAAAAAGAAGTTACAACACAGACAAACAAATCCATCTTTGTTGATGAACAGTATTAAGGTTTTGAAATTGCAGGATGAGTAAGCCTTACACTGTGGACACATCTCCTGCAGGCTCCAGTGCTGACTGTTTGTCCCTTTATTTGAATTTCCTATGTAACAAGTAGTGTGAATAAATATGCTCTTATCATAGAAAAAAACCCCTTTATTCTCTAAATCCCTGTGACTTAGCTGCTGCCTGCAAAGTGTTACTGTTTCATTCTAACCACTGTTAAAAGTTCTTATTTGAGTGTTCATATGGTTCGCCGAGGAGCCCAGCTCCAGTTCGGGCCAGTCCGCACCGGGGAAGGGAATCGCGGCGGGAAGGGCCGCCCAGGGGCTCCTT
>JAAGNO010025600.1:117875-128802 GCA_033439905.1 Ceryle rudis | reverse complement strand
GCCGGGGCCGGCAGCGGGTGGGCGGCAGCTGAGGCGTCCCGGGCGGAAGCTCGAGACCAGCCGTTAATGCTCCAACGGCCACTCGCGTGACCGCCCCGCCCGTCACAAAGGAAACCCCTCGCGAGCGCCTGGCAAACAAGCGGCGGGTGGCGTCACCTGGCTCAGGAGCGCAGCTCCTGCGGACGGAGCCGCAGCGGCCTCAGGGGCCGGGAAGGAGGCACGGGCGGGTACTCCACCAGTGCACGAGGTGAGTTCAGCTGGTGGTAACTGGTCTCTTGCTTTGAGAGGCGAACTCAACTAGCGGTCATCGTCCTCCCAGAAGAGGACCTGGCTGTGGTCACCACAGGGCCGAAAGCCGCTGCCAGAGGGAATGTGGGGAGCTGGAGGCAGCTCCCCCACAAACATGAGGCCGGGCAGGTCTCTGGCTGCAGGGAGCACCTGAGTCCGGCACTGGTACCCGAGGGCATCAGAGACACCCCTTCGTGCGGGGTGAGCACGGGAATGACCTGCTCAGCCTGGGGGCAGAGCAGAAGGAATTGAAAAGATTAAGGAGTATCAGGTGTGTGTGAGGGACATGATGGGTGGAGCCATACCCTGAGGCAAGGGCAGCAGGTGGAGGCTCCAGCAGAAGCAGATGATTCCTTCCCCTCTTGTCACCAGGCAGAAGGAGGGGACCTACGAGATGGGCGAGGGGAATGGAAATGGGTCCCTGCACGGAGAGGCAGGCGAGTCCCCTCCTGACCTCCCTCATCTTCCTAGTTGCTTTTACACAACAGGTATGGAGCTCTGAAACTTGAGGGCCAGGCAAATGAGGATGTAGATGAAGGTGCTTCCAGGCGGTTGCCTGGGGTGAGAGTCAGCCAGCCCCACGAATTAGGACTCCTTGTGTTAAGACAAAAAGGGTGGTCATTGTTATAGGTGATTCCCTTCTGAGGGGAACAGAGAGCCCTGTGTGCGGACCAGATCCATCCCGCAGGGAAGTGATGCTTCCCTGGGGCACAGCTTACAGACATCAGGAAGGTCCCTGGTCTGGTTTGGCTTTCTGATGTTACCTGCTATTCGTTATGCAGGTTGTCAGTTATGAGGTTGTGGACAGAAGTCCGGAAGTGATTAAAACAGATTTTACGGCACTGGGGCGATGGGTTTGAAGGGTAGGGAGCACAGGAGGTGTTTTCTTCAATCCCTTCAGTGGCAGGAAGAACACTGAAAGGAACGGCAAAATGCACCTGATTAACATGTGGCTCAGGGGCTGGTGCTACCTGTGGAATTGTGGGGTTTTTTTTTGTCTACGAGCTGCTTTACAGGGCACCAGGCCTGCTGGCAACAGATGGGAAACAGCTGTCTCAAAGGGGAAAAAGGATCCTGGGGCAAGAGGCAGCTGGGCTCAATGAAGGGTCTTTAAACAAGACCTGAAGGGGGATGGGGATAAAAGTGGACTTGCTAGAGAGGAGCCTGGGAGCAGCCTGCCAGTACTTGTGGGGCAGTGTAGTAGTGAGGTCTTACAGTTGGCTGCCTTTAGTGAAGGTGGGGATGATGGGCCATGCAGCAGCAAAGACACACAAGAGTTGATAGGCTGGTAACTATTAAAGCTTCTGGGAACAGTGGTGGGAATTGGGGCTTCTCCCTCCAAGAAGATGGCAGGACCATTAGCCCAGCTCAGGTGCATCTACCCCAATGCACACAGCATGGGCAACAAGCAGGAGGAACTGGAGGCAATTGTGCATTGAGAAAACTGACATAGCTGCTGTCACAGAAACATGGTGGAATGACTCACACGATTGTAGTTCTGCAATTGATGGCTTTTCAGGAGGGAGAGGTGAGTAAGGCGAGGTGGTGGGGTGGCTCTCTATGTCAGGGAGGGGTGTGACTGTCTACAATTGAATGATGGAGATGACATGGTTGAGTATCTACGTGTAAGAATCAAGAGGAAGGCCAACAAGGCAGATAGTGTGGTGGGAGTTTGTTACAGTTACCTCAGTCAGGATGACGAGACTGATGAAATACTCTATAAGCGGTTGGGAGAGGTTTCACGATCACTTCCTCTTGTTCTCGTGGGGGACCTCAGCTTCCCAGATGTGTGCTGGGAATATAATAAAGCAGAGAGGGAACAGTCCCAGAGGTTCTTGGAGTGTGTGGAAAACTTCCTGATGCAGCTGGTGAAGGAGCCAACTAGAGAAGGTGCCTCCTGGACCTGTTCCTTGTTAACAGAGAAAGACTTGCAGGAGATGTAACATTTCGAAGCCATCTTGGGCTTAGTGATCATCAAATAATAGAGTTTTTGATTCTTTGAGAAGTAAGCAGAGGGATTAGCAGAATTACCATGCTGGACTTCTGCAGGGCAGAGTTTGGCCTGTTCAGGAGGCTGAATGGCATTGTCCCTTGGGGGGGCCATCCTGAAGGACAGAAGAGTCCAGGAAGGCTGACCACTCTTCAAGAAGGAAATCTTGAAAGCGCAGGAACAGGCATCCCCATGTCCTGAACGATGGGCCGGGGGGAAAAAGACCAGCCTGGCTGGTTTAACTAGAAATCCATTTGTAAATTTACTCTGTGAGTAGTTGCAGTGATAGTATAAGGAAAATACCCATTTCTGTTGTAGTGCCAAAATGAAACACAAAATAGGTGGAATTTGGACCTTGTGAAATTAGCTTTGCAATGCTCCTGCTTCATTTTTTGTTAGGTGAAATACCCAGCATCTCCTGGGTTTTCTAGAAAACTATCTTCTGTGGAAATCTGTCTGTAAAAGATGATACCGTTCGGCAGTTGTTACCTGGGATTGATGCGTCACAGTGCTCTCTGTAGCTGTGCCTTGGGGCCCAGGTGAAAATGTTCCCCATTGCTGAAAGATTTCAAAATACTTCCAGTGTTGAAAATTTGCCATGAAGAGGAAACAGCAGCAGAGGAATCCATGCTGATAAGTAATTTCATCTATGGTTCACATGTGATTTCTACAGATCTTCATACTGTGTAATAATCAAACTACTGGTAGTAAATTGAAATGAATGACTTGTGGTCATAGCTGTAAACTAAATGTCCAATTTACTATTGCAGTGGCCGCGTGACAAGATAGTAACTTGCTTTTACTCGTATGTTTTTTTTCCTATATCTAGAATTATCCTGCTGCTACCAGCAACCTCACCTCTGGGATTTTTATTTTGAATGGCACTGTCTACTCTGACTAGTTCAGGGATCTCCCATAAGCCAGTTTTGTACAGCTGCATATGTCACAAATGGCAGGAATGCTCTGAGAAGTTGGCATATCATTTTCTTTTCTGATGCTAACTATCTCAGGGATCTTTGCCACAGTGACTTCAATTTCCTCTGCTTGACAGACCTTATCTTATCAACAGCTTAAAACATGTTTACAAACACAATACAATCAGAGTTCTGGGCTTTAGATGCCAAATTATTCTGTAAGCCATTGATCTTTATTACAGATTTGCAGGGTGTTGCTAAATACATTAGTAATTATACATCTGGGCTGTCATAGCATCTACTCTTGGGCAATCTCCTTTTATGTGGTATTTGATTGATAGTTATAGACTTGATTCAAAATGAATTTAAAATCACAATGCTTGCATACAAACCAGCTCAAGTTACTCTAACATTTCAGCCTATACCTGAGGTGGGAGGACTGCTGCTGTAACAAGGAATATTTAATCACATATGAAATGTACCACTAGCATTCATTTATCTCTCCAAGGCAAGCACAAAGCTCTGGATTTCTGGTGAAGAACCATCTCACTGCTTCCAGGAGCATGGTGTCAAGGAATAGCTATCTAGGAATCTAAAAGTCGAAATAATTATGTTGTTTGTTGTCTTTCCTTCCGGGGGGGAGCAATAGGTTATTTCCATGAAATGTGATGAATTGCATGAGGTTAACTATGAAAAAAAGACACATTAAATTTAAAAGGTCCTTTACATGTGAATCTAGATATCAAAGATACCTGGAATCAAGATGTCAGAAAAATAGTTTCTGTTAAGGTGCAAAAGAACTGGAACTTCAGAAGGTTTGCTTTACATAAGTATAAAGAGGGAGCAAGGATGAGACATACAAGAATTACTGCTTGTACGAGAGAGGCAAAGGTCTGTACATCTGAAAACCTCTTGGTTAGCCCAGGTGGGAAATTTTACAGGCATGATCATGAGGAAGGTCATGATTTTACAACTTTAGTTTACTCTAGCTTCTGCATGAGGGTGCTTCTGTTTGCTGGCATGTGCCCTATCAATATGCAGACTCCCAATATGCCCACTCCCAATTATAGATGAATGATGTTTCTAATATTTTGCATGAAGCTCCTGTATGTGCACATCGCTCTGCTTAAAAGAGCACTCATTTTGAAATAAAAATCTGTAATCAAAAGGTAACTTAGATGAAAACCTTCCTTTTTCCTTACATGTTCCATATTATGGTCAATCTTGCACAATTAAGCACAGCTTCTATTTAATTGGAATTTTAAGTTCTATTTTTAGGCTATTTTTAGTAGGAAAGCTGCACATCCATATTAAAATTCTACATTAGCTGCTGTACTCCTGTGTACGTTTAAATGCAACCCTCTTGCATGAAACTGTTAAATTGTTTCTCAATTTAATTCAAAAACTGAGTTTAAATGCTTTTATATTTTACTTTCATCTATATGGTAAATTTATCAGAAAAACCTAAACACAGCACCTTTTGTTTCTCTGAAGACAGGAAGCCATTAAAATTTTAACAGTTTAGAAACTAAATTCACCTGTAGAGATACACCGAATTGTTTTACAGAAAGGTACAAACCCTGTTAAAATGTGAGAGAATTCAAAAAGGTCATATTACTGAAAACTTAAAACATTAATGCATAGGTTTTCTTCTTTTATTAAAGTAGCAACATTGTCTATTTCAACTCTGGAAAAAAATAATGTATTTTTCCATTAAGAAGTTTGCCATAATTTTCCAGTGCACAAATGCTTTAAATGTTAAGGCTTTATATCAGAAGAGTATTGAGGTTTACTTTACAGGAATGTAATGTTTATTTAGTAATGTGAGGCTGCTAGGGAAATCTTCTTTTTGCATCAACAGGGTAATTTTTGTTGGTAAACTGATTAAAATGTTGATAATTAGGGTCAGGCATTAGTAATTTACTTCTATGTGATTTATTTATGTCTGTTTTATGCTTCTTTTATGCTACTTTAGCAACACTGCTGATGAAATAATGAATTTAAAAGGAAAATAACAAAATAAACTTCTTTAGGCTTTTTGTGGTAGCTTCCAGTACAGTCAATCACTGTGCATTCATGTTCTGTAGGATATATTCATGCAGGTGAGTTAAAGAGCTCATAAGGGAATTGGAGAATTCTCTCACTTCATGAAATCATAAATAACAGGTCTTCTGCTAAAGAGATTGTAGGAGTAGTGTTTAAACAACCAGGCACAGAGGATAGATTTTTGTAGGTCATATGGCCAAGCAGGGTGTTTCTGCAATTCCATTTCTATCTCAGGTGTGGCTCGACTGCTGGTGAGCTGCCCCTGAGTGAAGGAATGCACAGGATGATCTGTCTGCAGCTGCCGGGTGTTTTCCAAAGCAAAGTGGCAGGGGAGCGCTGTGGTCCCAGGCTGTGCTGGTTGTGCAGGGTTCTTGCATAAGGGAGCGGAATTAATGCTGTGAAAACTATGAAGCTGATAACTGCTGCTTCCTACCATTATGAAATTAAACTTTTTATTTAATTAAAAAAAACCCCAAGCTTCTTTGTGGTGATGTAAGTGGTCTACACAAAGTGCAGCGTGGAAAGGAGCCTGCTACGCTCAACCTACTTTTTAGTATCGAAATAAAGTAATCCTCAGAGTAAAAAAGCTCCTTGGAGTATAAATGCTTAAATACCTCAGTTATTCCCTGCTCTTCACTGGGGCTTTGAACTCTGATCACAAACACTGTTTTAATTTTTCTATCTACTCCTGCCTTTTCAGTGGTTATCGTTTAATACAATGTACTGTTCTGCTTTTTAAATGAGATTCCTAAGTGGAAGGAAGACTGAAGTTTTCCATATGGCAATACCCTTGTCACAGCTTTCTCCTGAACTGCTGGTGGACGAAGGCTGCACCTCCCAGCTAGTTCTTGCTGGTGGACTGTTAAAGCAGGTCTCTGACACGGCAGATGCGAGGCCATTTCCCTGCTTACAGTGACAGGGTGCTACAGCGTGTAAAGAGAAGCTGCTCTCAGCCTGCCTGTGCGTGTAGCCTGCCACAGGCAGCGCAAAGAGGAGCTGCCTCCTGTCTTGGACAATAAACTGTCCAATATTTCTAGAAAGACACATGGGATAGCCTGAAAATAAAGGAGGTCTTGAAGATGAATGAGACCTCCAAGTGCTGTAAATGCCAGTTTTTTAAGAAAATGTGTAAAAAGGGTAATAGATTAACTCCCAGTACAGTTGAATGTGTCTGAATTTAAACTGCTGTGTAGGTCTGTTTTGTATAAAAATATATATAAACTGTGAAATACTATTAAATATTTTAAAAAAATATAATTACCTTTTGTTCTTTACACCTTCAACTGTAGATTCACCAGTAAGACACTGTAGGAAAAAAGCCGTGGTTTTGGTGATGCCCACATGACGTTGTGAATATAGAGCTGTCCTTGTACAAACCAAAAAAGAAGTGTTTAGGTAAAGTATGCACTCTCAAGTTGGCTGAAGTTTATTAGTAATCTATAAGGAGATGGCTATTTTCTGCCTCACTGCATGCCATAGAGGCAAACCAGCTAGCTTCATAGTGCTGTAATCTTGGAAACACGTATTCTTTTAAGGATGTTACAGAAACTTCCTTACTGCCTATTAGAGAAACAGGATAGAAGTCCTTCACCATCATCGGTGAGGACATGTGGAGGTTTAGAGGCCCATACCTGAACATAAAGATACCAGCATGATCTACATGTTGTCCATCAGGAATGTTGCTTTTGAAGAAAATTAATTGTGGAGATCAAAACGGTTTTGCAGAGAAAGCAAATTGCAAATTTGCACATTGCTTATTTGCAAAAATTGTGGTTTACTGTGGAAGAGACAGGTTGGGGAGGAAAAAACCCAAACCCCAACAAACTAACTGCCTAAGCAGTACAGGCTGGTGTCCATATTCTGTTCATATCGATGCAGTAGACATAAACACCTTTGGTCAAAAGGTCCTAAGACCTATAACAGATTTCCCGTCTGGCTCGGCCTCAGATCACGGGTACCTTCTTTCAGCAGCTGTAAGAGTGGCTTAGAAGTGTGTGCTTCCATTGCTCATCTTGTTGAGCACAGCATGTATGTGATGGACTTTACTGGAAAGTGCTCCTTGGTTCTGCAGTTTAAACATAGTGCATGAGACTGGACTACATTCAGCTTGCCTCAAAAGTGGCTAAGCAGATCTTTGTGATTTTTTTTTTTATTATCTTTTTTTTTTCCATTCTGCTTTTGCTCCAGAGCAATGCCAACCTATTCTCCTTTCTAAAGGGTACCACACAGATGGGCCTGGTTGCAAATGTCAGGTCTATATTTCTCTGCAAGCTGACAATTTCACTCCAAGCTTTCAGGCAGATCTAAATTGCAGAGTCCCCCTCTCACACTTTCTGTTACGTTGCTGGGAATATATCAGACTGTATTTCTGGGCAAGATGGAGGGTACTTAATTGACCCAGATAACTTTCAGATAATGTTCATAAATTGTATTCTCTGCTCTTTTTGGTCCATAAGTCAGCACTTTTTGGTATGCTCAATTTTCTGTGACAAAAAACATAGTTCTTGGATTCAAGGAGTTACCTTGGACACAGGTATTAATAGCAGATATCTTACAAAGTCAAAGATACAGTTTTAGTCCTAATATTGTGTACAGTTAATTTTTCTACGTTTTAATTTTAATGTGCTTACTAATAAGCTGGTGGGGTTTGGTTTTTTGTTTTGTTCTATAGCTAACAGTAATCTTTCATATAAATCACTTTGATTAAAAATTTAGAAATCAAGCTCTTTAATATAAAATCACACTGAGTATCTGCTTGTTTATGCGGTAATCAAATTAAATACAATGAAGCATCTGGGTAGTGGATTAAAAATCTAACCATGGGCTCAAAGACTACAGCAATTCTATTTTTATAGAACTTTGTAGAAGCTCTCGATAGCAATTTTTATTTCCCCACCAGCAGTTTAAACCTCATCTGCAGTGAGACTATTACCTGTTGCCAAACATTTTAGATTATTTATGTTTTCATTTATAATCTTTCTTTAATTTTGATGAGAAACTCCTGTGTCTACAGGAAAGTTGGACTTAGATTTCAAACAGGGATATTTTTAATCTTTGTTGTTTTTCAGAAACAAACTTTATGAGCCACTTCTGTAACATCAGTATCTGTCATTATCTGGAGAGCTCTAGCTCAGTATTTCCCCATCGCTTTAAGACTTCTATGTGTTAGTTTTATTTAGTTCCTTTGGTTCAAATGATGGAATCTTTGCCCTTATTTTCAGTTTGATATGATCAGTTCATGATTCCCTCAAGTGTTTTCATGATACCAGGGTAATCATAGGGTTAAAACGTGTATCATTGACTGCTTATGCTGTAAACATAACTGTAGAAGTTTGTGAAGTTATCAGATCTATTTTGCTGCTATCTGGTCTGCTGGTCATCACAAACCAAACAGAAATAAACTGAATTCTAAAAGGCTCTCTGAGTATCAGTTTTCCAGATCATTAAGGCCACTAATTATTGAAGGCACCTGTCCCATAAAGCACAGATGAAGAAAAACAGCATTACATTTTGCAATAGGAGTTTCTATTTCTGAGTTCAAGGAAGCTTTCCTGAAGTGTGATGAATTAGTAGTGCAGACTTGTTAAGACTTCAGTGCCGAGAGCTCATGGAGGACAGGCCATGTCTATGTGCTGCTGCTTCTTAGGGAAAATGTCATTTTGTTGACTGCTTAAGGTCTATTATAGGCGGGAGCTTTAATTCAGAAAACATAAACATACTACTTTGGTATCAAACATCTATTGAGTTAACTTGCACTACCACTCTGATTTATTTATTATATTTGCTTTGCCTTTCACGATTAAAGCCCAATATAGTCTGTGACATCTGTCTTTACTTACAGCAAAAGATGCAGTGCCAAGAAATCAGAGTTCTTGCGTGAAAGGATTAACTCCGATGTTGTTCATAATGCTAAAATTACTGTAGGATGTTGACAGGAATCTGCTTTTATTCTCCTTTTTTCTTCCAGAAAACATGCTAGAAATAGGTTTTTTTTCTGTAGGAGCATCACACCCTTTTGTATGCTTTATTACTTATCTGAACATTTTATTCTGTTTTTATTTTACCACAGTGTATTAATTGCTTCTTTAATCTGATTATGTGAAACAATTTCTTTTCTTTCAGTATGATACAAATTTAGCTGACGCTTGTATTATGTAGATTTTTCTCTCCTGAGCTAGTATTTTTCTTCATACTGTATAATATCACTGTTTTTGTTAGGTATGGTTTCATAAACAGAAATGGTATTTTGTTACCTGTTTACAGCTCTCTTTGCAGACCTTCCTTAATGAAGTATATAACTCTATATCCAATAACAAAAACAAGTAGATTTTGATACTTTTCCGTGGTTCACAACAAAAATCCTTGTAGCAAAGAAGTTACTGGTTCCATTTACTAAGATAAACAATCTCGGTAGATCTGGATCTGCTTTACTTTCACAGATAAAATCTCCTGGAATGTCTTTCTGTACCAAAACTAGTGGTGATAAACAGAGCATTGCTTAGATCTAGTCTCCTTTTTTCCCTGGTACTGAGGCAAATGATGCAGGACAACATTAGTTGCTGTTTAGATGTTAGTCAAATGATTCTTCTGAAGTTGTTGCTGCATAAAGCCCTTTCAGTGGTTTTAAGACATGACATGAAGCCACAGCATCGGTGTTCTGCTTCATCAGGAATGTAGATGAAGTAGGCCTTGGGACCATATAGTATGACCCGTGTAGGCTTCATCTGGGTATACAGAAAAAGAGATGATAAAAACTGGGACAGAACATGGTGTTTGAAAATAGAGAGGGTAGGAATTTTTGGGCATCTCAGATTGAAAAATAGTGTTCTTTTTCCTGACATTTGTGTAAATACTGATAACTAGAGCTATCATTAAAAGGTCACCATTGATAAACCTCCTCTTCTATTTGCTCTTTTCTTTAGTCCATCTTTTCTTGGTGATAAAAAATGTTCCTGAAACTTTGCAGTGCCCTTATTTCTGATTCAAACCATTTCTTAGCCATGTGTTCCTATGCTGGCATTCTTGTTTTGCTTCAAAGACCCTGAATTTTATTTCCAGAGTTTTTATAACACTTCCACGTGTCATTCTCCAGTGTTAGTGAAGGAAAAGAATGGGATGAAAAATCATGTACACCAAAGTCCTCTAAAGACCTGTTTCTGTCTCAGCTACACATAACTCCAAAGGATGGTGTTGTTCTGAGAGTTTGGATACAGGAAAAAAATTGAAAGTTAGCTAGTTTGGAATCTTGCACGTTTTCTCATCTCCATTGTGAAGCAGAGAAAATCCCTGTGTAGTACTTCACTACAGGGTTATCCCTTGCTTTCTTTTTATGTTATTGATAGTAATTTTTCAGGATCTGACATTTATGTTCACATCAGGGCTTACATATACGCTTAAAAGGAAAAAAATATCTCCTGTGCTTTGAGACTTTAAAGGGTTTGAAATCTCAGGGTTTAACTTTGCTTATTCATTCTGGTAAATTTAGCTTCAAAGAGTACACACTATTGGCATGGAAATGTTCCATCTTAATGGGGTTTTGAGCCTCATTGTTCTATGGAATCATTCAGTAAGAACCAAAAAAATGAAAGTGAATTTGTGTCTGTTACAGAACCTGTGGCAGGTGCAGCTCCCCCAACAGTTAAGCCAGACAAAGCAAACAGGCTGTGCTGGAGCAGTTTGAGCCTGGGCC
>JAAGNO010025600.1:91784-117775 GCA_033439905.1 Ceryle rudis | reverse complement strand
GAGCTGGGCAGCTTTGGTTGCAGTAAATCCCGTTTTGGATAGTGGCTGCTGTTTGGTTTGTGGGTGCCTCTGTGACAAGGAACCATATATACACATTTTAAAAGTGCAGAATACAGAAATGCAGCCGTGTTCTCCCAAGAAAGATCTATGTAAGCAAGGTAAAACTCACAGAGTTTAACCATGTTTCACCTTAAAAGAAGAGGATGATTTGAAGCCTTTTTTTTCCTCTCTTCAAAGCACAAACACAGATGCATCCTATAGGAATCTTAATAGGCCTAGGGCAGTGTTGTGAAATCTTTGACAGCAAGTATTATAATGAAGGAAGAAATAACACAGATGAGTTAAATTTTTCTTCAGTTGTGGCTTGGAGTTGTTTGTGGATTATAGAAAAATGGGGGACAGGTACACTGACCTTCCTGCTTAGAAAGTTTTAGTTTTGTAATTCTGTTTAGTTCTATAATTCTGCTTTTCCTTTTTTGTACATACACAAATCAAAGCTTACCAAAGGCAATCTTGCATAAAGTGACAGCTGTTTATTTAAATTATCCCAGTCTTATTGTATTTCCATCTTTCTCTGACAGACATATGTTCAGTTGGTGCGTTAGAAATAGATGCACATATTGTTTGCCATCCTGTACTAACTGGGGACTGGACAATACCAGTTGCTCAAGACAGTTGTATTATATTTGAGATTCATTTAATAAGCGTTGTTCTTATTTTTTTTTTTAATCAATTCAGTGGCACATATGCTCGTGTAAACATTTTGACTATTTTGCATTAGGAGATATGATAAATTGATCATAATAATACAAGGGAAGCATCAACAGAATGCATAGCCTCAAGTACATAACAGGTTAAAACTGGCCCAAGTTTGCTATGAGTATAGCTTGCAGGATACGTGAAGGCAGAATGATTTGTCTCCAGCTGGAATTATAATGTGGATTAAATGTGAAAAGTGGTAATAAAAGTAGATCATCTTTTTCACTCTGTTGAAAACAACTTACAGAACGGCACCATCTTAAAGGGTTCATTTCTCACACCAGGTTTGAAAATGTCTATCTTTGTTTTTCCTGAGGGATAGGAAAGTGAATATACTCGAAGGACTCAAAGAGAATGTACAAACTATTTTTATCCTTGGAAAGGAAACATAAGGTAGCCTTTCCACCCCCACTCAGAGTAGGCACAGGGCAGAAGGACTGACCCCGAGAAGAGAGAGTTCTCAAGTTTTCAATGTAGTTAGCATAGTTAATCCTTTATATCTAGTCACTGCTCTGGGTAATCTGTCCTGCTCAGCTCCCAGGTGTTTGTCCAACACATGCTCCAGTTGCCACTTTATAAGTGGGGGGTGTTGGTTCATACTTTCAAATTCCAAGTTGTATTAACCCAGAAATACCAAGTTCAAAGGAACTGTGTTCCTACAGCCCAGTGGAATAGAACATTTTTGCTTCAATCCTCATCCAACACACTATTTTAATGTTCTCTCCTATATATATGATCTAGTCTTCTAATGTTTCTGTAATTTTCATTCTGATGATAAGAACAAATAATGAAAGCTGAAAAGCTGACTGAAGCAGTGAAATTGAACATATGAAGGGAAGCTTATTTGATTTCTCATTCTCTTTATTTAGACTACTTCCTTGTCATTGCAGTTTTTGGAGCCTGTGGCATCATTGTGTATATTGCAGGTTTGGTTTTTGTTTAGGTTTCTTTTGGTGGTGGTGGTTGAGGTGGTTTTGTTGTTCTTTTACCCCCCCCCCCCCCAAAAAAAAGCGCCTCTAATTCCTTTATATTTTAAGGTGGTTGCCACAATTTTCTTAGATGAGAATCTTGCTGCAGTTATAATGGCTTTATTGATGCTTTGCCATAAAGCCTCCCAAATGTTACTTCAGAACATTCACAGAGGACATCAGAAACTAACTGGTATACAGCCCAGGCAGTTAATAGTGCCCGTTTCTAAAACGGAGCATCAGTGTCACGTATACTGCCCTTCCCTGGGTATAGGGGAGTGTTTGAATGAAGATCACCTCTCCTGTGGCATGCAGTGGTTAACTATCAGAACGTTTTAATAGATCACCATCTTCATGTAATGCGGTAGTGAGTGTCACAAGGATGACAGCTGGTCGTTTGGACATCCTTTGAAGCCTGTAAAGCATACCTATTTTGCAAGCTCTGCTGATGACCCAGATTTCAAAAAGAGTCTTGAAAGTTTTTAATGTGCTGAGTCCAACTCAGTACTATTTCTGAATAAATAGAAGATTTTTCATTCCATGTTGTTACAGCATTCTGATGATGTGAAGTTTTGCTTGAAAACAAAAGGCAAATGAAGCTGACCTCAAATCTTTGGCTCTTAATTTAAAAAAAAATCATTACTTCATATTTTGTTTTTCACTAAGATATTTGGGGAAAAAAATGCCGTACCTTGGTAAATCTTTGCATATTGGAGTAATTTATTGATACATTCTAGCTATTCTGATTTGTCAGTTGTAGGTAGAAGTATTTCTGAAGTACTAACGTAACTCAAAATGTATCATCAGTTATTTGTTTTGCTGCGAACGAACAGCATTTGCAAATCTTGACTAGGTTAACAGCACTAGGCAAATAATGACACTCTAGTTCATGTCGAGAAAACCTATTTTAGAAATTACTAATTTTGGGGAACGTGTTAAATCTATCACTTTTGAGGAATTTTAAGCAATATATTTAAGTAGAATTGTCTGCTATGGTTGCATACGTTTCAGAGATACTCTTCAAGTAACAAAATGCAACTTGCAGTCAAGAGGTGGCTACAAAATGAAAAGACTGGGCATCAGGTGTTACACTGATTAGTTATCTGTAAACTGTAATTAATGAAACGTGGAATATTTTGTCTTTGGTCAGCTTGCACAACTACGAAATAAAAGATTGGGACCATTGGGTGAGGATTGTAGGAACTTGTATTATTCCTGCATTAGTGCAAACTGTGTGAAACTGTCTTGGCTTGTCTGTTGACCACGATAAAGAGTTTTATGTTATGAAAATACAGGGGATCATAAGGGCATTTAAGCATGTCCTCGGGATTTGTTTTCAGGTATAGGAGAGGCTGATTAGAGGATGTTGAAGTTTTAGGGCAAACACTGTCGTGTTTGAAGTTATTGTCCGTGTGAGCAAAAGGAGATTTGGTAATATTGACTTTTCAAATAATCTCTTTTTATTTCTTTTTCTCAAAATAATGTAGATATATGTCCTATGTAACAGTTTCATTCGTCAATGGAGTTCCCAAATTTTAGCACCTTAGGCTGTAATGAGTTTCATGGAATTCTTTGAACTAATTTTGTTTCCTGTTCTGACTGGTGTGCACCCTTCACTTTTACATAGTTCGCTTTATGTTACAAGATAGGATTGATCAAAATTGTCCAATCTTTTAGTAGGAAAAGTGAGTATCAACATAGCAAAGTTAGTTTAAACACCCTCTCATTTCTGTTGCTAACTAGTGTTCTTATACTAAGTGTACATATGGTATGCATTCTGGGGTCTCTCCTCAGGTGTTACAGTTAACAATACCAAAGAATTGTCAGAAATAAAGTCCTGAATGAGCAACATAAAGCAAAATCAAGTCTCTGTACTGTGATTCTGGTACAATGTTCCTTTCTCTTTCCTTCCCCTTCTTAAGATTTGCAATTAGTTTGTAACGATTCATTTTGTGTGGTTCCATTTCCAGCGGCAGAAGAATTTCATCAACTTCAAAGCTTTTCTGCATGAATGTACAGGAAATTTTTGTTTTCTTTTTTTTTTTAAACAAGAACAGTGGCACTAGAGGCTTACTACTTCTGCATTGCATTTCCAAGAGAGCAAACAAAGTTTGATTAGTGTCAGAAGCTACAATAAGAAAAAGGCATTATAATGAGGGCAGTGCGCTCAACCCCTATGGTATTTTGCTCTAAACTGAGATAACTAAAGAACAACAGTGACACTAATGGAAAGGACCTTCTCAGTATGGTGAGAAAGCTCATTGCAAAACAAAGAAAATAAAGAGAACAAGATTAAGGAAGAAAAGCCTGTACAGGATTATGAATATTTGCAGAATGTCAGAGAAGCTGCATTCTACTTTTAAAAAGTGAATGTGCTGGGAAAACCTGCTACCCCCTGATTGCCCCCCCCCCCGCCCTTATTTTTATGTGCTTTGCATATCAGCTTCTGTTAGGGATTGGGAATAGTGTTCCTTGGCATAAAAGATGACATAAAATATCTACCGGTTCTTCTAGAAGAGATGGTTTCTAAAATTATTTTTTGAAAAATCTTTTCTTATGTGGAAATGATACTTTAAATAATTCTTTAGAAGCAGCTTCAATCCTTGTTGGGTAGCGTGATGAATCTTAGTGTGGCTAGTCAGGAGCATGAAAAATTTCTTGAAGGAAATACGATGTAGAGAAGCTCTAAGGAAAAGACTGGAGATGGTGCTATTTCTAGTATCTAATAAACTGTTTGCAAAATGCACGTGAGTAATCTGATTCATTAAATTGCCACAGTGTATTATGCATATTAGATTCTCTGGTATGTTTGCCCCTTGCATCATTCTCTAGAAAAGCATGGTACTAATTATGCATCCGTTCAGGAATCCAGAAGCAGTCATTCATTGGTAACAGCGCTTCCTTCATTGTTTTCAACTGAAAAAAACCTTTACTCCCAATCAAGTAGATTTAATTTTCGTTTGTTCTTCCCTACTTAGGGCCTAAAATCTTTCTGATTGCTGTCTAGAGACAGTCCATGAACCTATGTAAAGGAAAGGCTCAAGAGGAGTGGAATAAGGAGTTCTGGGAAGTTTGCCCAGTAACATCAGCGCTCAGCAGTTTCTCATTTAGCTTTATAGTTTCCAATAAGAAAAGCTCTTTTCTGAACAGTGAAATGAATACTGTGTATACCTGTCACTTTCCCTGATTTGCTTTATACTTGGTTCTCTTGAATATTTATTGATTCCTATATTACCAGTTTGAGACCTTTTCATGCCTATTATGTATACACTCTACAATTTGATTTCCAAAAATCAATATACTGTAACTAAATAGATGTTTCTACTTTCTGCTTACAAAATAAAAGCAGAACCCCAGCAAGGTTACAGCATAAAATGAGGAAAATACAGAAAAAGTTTCATGTGTATCCTAGCATGCATCTTTTCTTATGAGTTGTTTTGCAGTTAAGTTAGTGAATTAGCAGTATAATAAATACAATACTATAAAGTTGTTAGAATCCCCTTTTTATCAGGAAGTTTAGCTTTCAGAATTAAAATACTACATACAATTATGCTGATTTAGTTATTTTTCCTAAAGCTTAATTTGTAAGGGAAAAAAATGGAATGTCAGCATTGTTGAAATACATGTGAAATGAAACATTTTGCTATTTTACTAGGTATTTTTAGCACTACATGCTTGTATGCTATATTATAAAGCAAAATCGTTCATTTGGAATGACTTCTCTGGAAATTTCCACATTTACTCCTATGTAGAGCCTGAGGGGGTTACTCTGGATTCAATTGTTTCATACTTTTAACCTTGAATGATGGAAGGGAAAAGTAAACTTAGAAAAATCTGTGGATGGCAATGACCTAAAATGGCCTTCAAACAATTTAGAGGACAAGGTTACAATTTAAATTAACCTTCATAAATTGGAGAAGTGATATGAATCACACAGATAATGTCCAGTAAATAGAAATGTGAAGTACCACACTTGGCAAGGAGCAATGAAAAATACAAATACACAATGACCGAGTGTTGAGTAGGCAATGTTAAGTGTATGGAAGGATGTAGAAGTCAGTGAGTCGTAAACGGAGCATGTCAAGCATGAGCATTGTGCTCAGCAGTATCTTTAAGAGACATTAGTCCAGAGCCACGTAAGTAGAGATTTAAACAATTGGGTTTAGTTAGTGTAGAAAACTTAAAGCAGAAGGAGGCTGATGAGTCTTCCAGAATATTTAAGTGTTTTAATAGAGAGAAAATCAAGTATGCTTCATGATGTTCAAGAGTAAGATTAATTTATAATTTATATTTGAGAATAATGATGAAAATCCTAGTACCTCAAAGATGAGTGCTAGAATAAGTTACTTAGAGAATTTATGTGTTTGCTGTCAGCGTGTTTTTAAGAACAGGTTAGGTATAAGAATGAGACGATGGAAAAACTACGTTTTGCATTCCTTTCTGGACCTATGTTTTGTTTCATAGAGTTTTGTGATCTTAAAATTTTTGTCTAAACAAAATTCAGAATGAATCATGTAGCCCTTTGTTCTATGCACCTGCTTAGTCTTATAAATTTTATTGATAATTTGATATAACTATTTATGAAAACTTCCAACAGCATGAGTGTTGTTCAGTGTTGCAGCCTTACACTCAAAATGAGGTTCAGCTCAGCAAAGAATGAAGCCTCATAATTGCTCCACCCAAATCTCCTTATATTATTTGTTCTATTTAATTAATTACAGATAATGAAAATGAATTATACTAAAGAAATTACCACTCAGTTGTGACAGGCAGTTGTACTCATTAATCAGACTTCTGCAGAGGAAAGTAAACAAATCTAATCATGAGAAAATGAAATTTCTTGTTTACTATATAAATAATAAAACTTGTAATTATAAATTTAACTGATTCTCTGATTCTAACAGGAATATAAAAACTTTAAAATAGAGAATTAAAACTAGAAAAAGCCTAGATTATAAATATTCTGAACAAAAGTTGTATCCGAGATACCAGTGATTTGTGTTCAGATCAGTAATACTAGCGTGACTTCGGAAGCAAAGTCTGACGTTCCGCGCAGTTTTAATATTTTCAGATTCTTCCGTGTAGTCAAAAAGCATCAAAGGGGTCTTTTATCTGAATTTGATGACTAATGGCCTCCTGGGACAGAACAACATGTAATCCTGGATTTTTTAGTAGAGGTTCAACACTGGCTTTTTCTGTTCTCGTAATCCTTGCCAGGTTAGATTGTGGGTGATCCCACAACAGTCAAATAGAAACGTAGCAATGTCTAGGTACGAAGGGACCTCTAGAGGTCATCTAGTCCAACCCCCCTGCTGAGAGCCAGGACATCCTCAACTAGAGCAAATCCCTTTTGTTGTAGTGTCTTAGTTCAAATCTTCAGTGAAGGCTTCTGTTTCCACTGGAAACCATGTGTCAGGTGTTCATGTAAGACAGCTTTAATTAGACTGGAGGATGGAAGCCGTCTGTCTAGTCACAGTACCACATGCATTGATGTCCCCTTCAGTGTCTACAGATTTTTTTTTCTCTCATCTTGAAATGCCATTACACACATTTGAATCTTTGTACAGAATGACTGAGGTTGCAGGGACCTCTGGGAATTGCTTAGTCCAACCACCTTCTCAAGCAGGAGAAGGTGGAGCAGCTGGAGCGAGCAGCTGGAGCAGGTTGCCCAGAGCTGAATCCAGTCAGGTTTTAAATTATCTTGGGAGGATAGAGACTCCACAACCACTCTGGGCAACCTCTCTGTTTGACTGCCCTCACAGTAAGGAAAACAAAAAAAAATATGAAATAAAATTTATATTTAGATTGAATTTCCCGTGCTTCAGTTTGTGCCCATTGCTTCCTGTCCTGTCACTGGGCACCACCGAGTCTGGCTCGGTATTATTTACATCACCCATCATGTATTTCTACATAGTGATAAACCCACCCGCTCATTAATCCCTTTGGTATCACTTTGCTGGACTTGCTCTGGTATGCCCATGTCTCTCTTACTGGGGAGCCCATCATTTCAGATGCATCTCCCCAGTGCTGAGCAGAGGGGTAGGATCACCTTCCCTCACTCCTAGCAGTGTTCTGCCTACCACAGCCCACAGTGCCGTCGTCTGCCTTAGAACATCGCTGGCTCACAGGCGACTTGGTGTCCACCACAACCCCCAGGTCCTTCTCTGCAAAGTCACTTTCAAGACTGACAGCTCCAGCCTGTGTTGGTCCATGAGGTTATTCCTCCTCGCTTTGCACTCCCCTTTGGTGAACTTCCTGTTAGCCCATTTTCCAGCCTGCCAAGGTCTTTCTGAAGAGCATTGCAAGAGTGTGAGCTATCCAACCCAGCCCCTGCCTTTGTGTTGTTGCAAAGGGAAAAACTAAAACGCCCTCATAGAATATTTTGATTTCAAAGGGACCTTTAAAGTTCAGCTGGTTTGACCCCCAAATGTGTACTTCCACATTTCACATCTTCTCTTTTTCTATCACTGCAACAAAGAGATTATGAAATTTAATAGTTTAGTTGATTGGATTGAGAATTGGACATTGGAAAACCTTGAATATAGCTTAGGACATTTATTAAAAAAATGAAGATGCCCATTTCAGAAACATTGTTTGATTCATGTAGAAAGTCCTCTGCTTTCTCTGAGGTAGTCCATGAGACCTCTCATCACCTGGCTCTGGTAGCAGAGGAATGAACCCAAGGGAAAGGAGGAATTACTTTTAATGTTAGTGTATAAATAGGCCTCTTAACTAGGAGGTATTAGTGAGGGAATTTGCCATGTAAGAGACAGATATTTTGGTATGCCAAAAGGTACCAGATTAACTGTATAAATAGCTATGAAGCAAACACTGAGTCAGCTTTAACATGCCTTTAAAATACTGGAAACTGGGAAAATGGGATCAGTTACCTTTTTTAAGTGTGTGTGTGAGGGGAAAGGGCACAAAAAAAAGATTTTGTGGATACTGTGATGGCTTCAAGAGCAAAGTTTTAGGAGACATCTTAGAAGCAACTATTTAGCTGGTGTGCTTTTTAATGCTGCTTTTTTGCTGCAGGCTCAGACTAGTAGAAGTAAACAGATTCTCATTTGTGAAGTCAATGGGCAAATTCTTTTCTCCTGCTTAAAGCAAGGAATTATGAGACTACACACAGAGATTTGTAACGCCAGGTAACTGACTGCAGTTGTTAAGCACAGAATTTGTCAGATAGTAGGGTTGCAAGTAGGAATCTTTAAGCACAATTTTGGTCTAAAACTGCATTGTGTCTTAAGGCTTGTTAGTTTTGTTTTGTTCTAAGAAACAGCCTCATGGATGTAACTTTTTGAAGGTCCTGAAAGTTACAAAGATTATTATTTCAAAGAGAGAGAGAAAAAATCTTTTTTAAAATGGAATTATTTATCAATATGATACAGTATGAAATGTGGAAATGGTAATTATAAAGGTCATTTAAATTAAATGACGCATTGTCTTCAGATTTAGAGCTATTTAATTCCCTAGTGATTCAGATGAAATCTGGAGGTAATACTGGCCCATATATTTTGTAGCCAACTACAGGCTACAAAGAACCACTGGTATGTGCTGCTGCCATATTGACAGAAGCGTTAAAAGTTTCTGGTTTAATGAACTGGTTTGATTTCAATCACTTTGTCATTATTTTTACTCAGCATCTTAGGAGCTCTACCCAGGAGGTAGCCCAGGTTCTTACCCTATACAACTCTGCACACATATGTACACACAATCCCATAGGTTCCGTTACAAGTTCACTTGCTCTCCGTCTTCTTCCAGTGCCCTTTATTGCAGAGCTTCATCTTTTTGGCCATACTCTGCTTTTAAGGTGAAGTGTTTCAGACTTAAGGGCAGTTACTGGGTAAAGCTGCATGCAACCTGGATATGTCCTTTCTAACAAAACATATAGCACCCACCCAGAAAATAATGAATGAACAAATAAAACATCTTATAATTTATAATAGTGATATATTGCTGAGATACCATGTTGGCATTTTGTGACTTGCCTTTCTTTAAGCATATATTGTTTATGAGCTTGTACATATACAGATGTTTCCACCTGAATGAATGCAGCTAGAAGTAGTTGTTCTTTTTCTTATTATTGCTCTTACAAAAATATTAAGGATTTTTGTCTGTGTACTAGAAGTCTAATAGCACCAAGCAGTCTTTTTTTTGTACTCCCGCCACTCTCCGTATTTCTGAAGCCTCTGAACAGATTGTAGACGAGCGATTGTGTATTGTTGAGCAGGGCAGCTTGTGATCATTTAATTCCGATTCCTTATGACCTTCTCAGGTTTACTTGGAGAAAGACAGCAGTTCTGGACTGATAAGATCTTGCCTCCAGGAATGTGTTCACAGAGGATTTCTCATGCCCTGCCCCCACAAGCCTGGTGGCAATGAACTTTCTTTTAGTTTTTACTGAGTAAACTTAGTCCTAAATGGGGCAGTGTGGTGCGCTGATGAGAGCGTGCAGGTACAGAATTGCAAGGGCTCCCAACCAATAGCGGAAACCCAGCAGTTGCTCAGGGCCACACAATGCAGCATTGCACCATATCAAGATTAGCTTTCCAATTTTGACAAACAGAATTGCACAGGAAACAAAAATAGCTTGTATTTAGCTCAAGCAGCCAATGTCCCATGGTATTTTTTCCAATCTTTTTCCTTATCTTCTGTCTGACTCATACTGATTTTTAAAATTAGCTGTGTTCTCTTTACCTTTTCTGTCACATTATTCTCAGAAGTTTCTTTATAAAACACAGTGGTTCATTTCCAAACATTTTCAATGTTTTTGCTTACTTTTGAGAATGCTTCGATAATGCTGACAATTTAAAACCTAAAAGACTTCCAGTATTGAATCAAATCCTGTATGGGATCAAAATGAGCAAGTGGAGGATCAGAAGGAAGGATTAGTGGTTTGTAGCTCACAGTAAGGTAGAGCAGTAGCATTAGATAGAATGATAATAAAGAAGTCATTTATAATGTATGGAAGTAGAAAAGACTACTTCTAGCCTCAAGGCAGAACTCAAATGGCAGGCAAGCAAGGAGTAAATATTAAACCAGAGTCAACTAAGTAGAAGGTAGGGAAGGAAAAGAAACAATGAGATAATTTCAAATAACCTGTACTACCCTGGTTTCCCTGCTGTTAATTAAGACAAACCTATCAGGTGATACATTATTGCTTTTTCCCCCGTATATCATCCCTCTGCTATTTCACACTACTTATGTCACTATAAGGACTAGCACATCTTTTTTTTCCAAGATACAGCAAATACTTCAAGCATAGATGAAAAATACTGAGGTAAGATTCTGCAGAAACCGAGATCCACCTTTTTGGAAATAAGTGAATCATAATGTTTTCTTTGAATGCCTGAGTTTGAAGTTCTTAGACTACAGTCTCTGATACAGTGCAGAATATGTGATGTTATTAGTGCGAATAGTCTTGTGTTCCTGGGGACAAGACAATGGACAGCTTAATTCACTCCAAGGAACATGTTTGGGCATTGCAGAACCTTCCTAGTGCACAAATGCAGTTATTTGGGATATTTCATGCCTGTCCAGTTTCAGTAACTTCTCTTTCTACTTCTGCTGTGTTTACCATCCAAACAAATGTTGACAATCAAGAGCAGTTACACCCTAGATGAGTCGTAATTTACATTACCCACTACTCTTTATTTTCTCTTTCTGTTCTCTGCAGTTGGGTCCAGTCCTCCCTCCTTTGATGTTAAGGCAAACCTTCAGTTTTGGAACATGAGTCTGTGCTTAGATTCTGGTTTACAAATCAACTGCACTCATAATTAGTGATTTAAGGAATCACATAAAACATTTATATGTAACCTTACAAATATTTGGCTAATATTAAAGATGTGGGGAAAATAAGGGTATTTGGTAATATACCTGCTATGTGAAGACCTGCAGCAATCACTTGTGAGTGTATTCTGAGTCAGCTCAAAGCACTTGGGGCTCTGTAGTAATTCTTACTGAAATTGCATAAGATCAAAGACTGCCAGAGCAAAAATACTTCCCTTTGTAAACAAATCTCAGTCTGAGAACTTTTACAGGCTTGAAACCTATAACAGAAAAACTTTTAAATTTGAAAAGAAATTTACAAGAAATGTTTCTTTTCATAGTCTTTTGTCTTCTATATAAAGCTTCTGATTTGCTAATACAGTAAGAATGAAAATAGATTTATAACTGAACTGTAATTGCACCTGTCTTGCTTTAAGACTATAACATTTAGAGTGATTTTTACCTCCTGAACAGCCAGATTACCCAACCACAGTTAATAAGACTTAAAATAAGAGCTATTGAATTAGCATAATACTGTTTGGCACACATTGGCTTGTACATTGAATGATATGCTTTGTAAATGAATTTATCCTTTACATTAATTGGTACTAATTACTGCTGATCCGTTAAATATTAATGTGTTAATCTGTATATCAGTAACTAGAACTGCGTATTAAATTCAGAATGTCAGTTGCAAATTCAACTCCAAGTCAGCTGATAATGTAATTTGTAGTTTATATTATCGCTAGAGTGATATACATGCAAAAGGTTGGGTGTATACAGAGGCTAATTATCCTATGTGCATGTGTGTCGGTATAGTAAGGAATGTTCTTTATTCTGTTTGAGTCAAAGGACTTAGGAACTTATTAGGATTGGGCTATTTGTTTCTGGTTGCTGTTTCTGAGATTGGCCTATGTTGTTGTTTTGGATTGGGTTCATTACTGCCAATGGCGGCTGGCACAAGCAGTTGAGAGGGGCCACAGCTGGGATAAACAACCAAGCCAGCCAATGGGATGATACCATACTGAGTCCTGCCCCTATATTAGGGGAGGACTGGTGCAGGGTTTGTTTGCCTGTTTTCAACTTGCTTCAATGTGTAGCTTCAGCGCAGCTGGAGCAGGGAAAGTGGCATCACGGGCACAAGGTAGAGCCTTCCTGGCTTCTATCATTTGCTTTGTCTCTCATTTCATTATCTACCATGAGTACTGTGGTTTTCTTCTCTCTTTGTGTTATTTTACTAAACTGTCCTTATTGAAACCCTCAGGATCTCACCTTTTTTTCTTCTTCCCAATTCTCTTCTAATCCCACATGAGGGGGGATGGAGGAGGGAGGGAAACCAGTGGGTGAGCGGCTGCGTGGTGGTTTGCTGCATACGCTGATAAAGAACTGGGAAGCATGTGGAAATTTTTAACATTTCATTGTAAGACCACAGATTATTTACTTTGGGCCTATCATTACTTTTTTTCATAAAAAGAAATATCTAGTAATTTTTTTGTTTTGTTTTTCAGTCTTTTATTCCTTTTCTTTTGAAAATTATTTAAGGAGAAATTAAGTGAATAGGAAAGACAAAAATAAATTTTTTTCTTGAGTTCATTTCTATGAATTGTTGAACCAACGTTACTGTAGAATTTTGCAAAGTTGAAAAAACAGTGTGAAAAAGGCCGTCTAGTTTTTGACTGAATTTAGGCAAGGTATGAATGGTGGGTGGGAATATTTCTAAGTTTCTCAGCTGTCTTTGGTTTTTTTCCTACTTTAAAATGCATATCCAAGCAGTGCTTAAACTGTTAAGGCCTACATTATCTTGTATGTTTAGTTAGACTATAAAGATCCTTCAAGTGTGAGCATACAATATTCCTTGTTTCTGAGTTTTATGTATTTTTCACTTTATTCAAATGTATCCCTCAGTGAAATTTGACCACATTCAAAAAAACATTGTTGGTCCAGCAATGCAAACTTATGATCAAATACATAAATTCTACAAAGAGCTTTTAGATGATTGTCTAACATTTATATTCAATAACCCCTTTCTCTCCGCTCCCTCTTCAGCCCAAATAATTTGAGTCACTTTGTTGAGTTATCTAAGCAGATAATGCTTGTAATGGAACTGTAGATGATAGCATACAATGTTCAAGAAATATTAAAATAACAGTTTTTATAATTACATTGTATGTTGTGCATTCTAATCTCTAATTTTTCCACTTTCAACCAAAACCTCATAAAATAAGCTGTTAACGAAGGTAGGCAGTAAAATAACTGTAATAAATTTACATTTATAGCACTATTGCAAAAACATTAAATCATGATGCTTAAACTCGGGGACAAGCAATAAACATCTATGAAAAATTCATTTCCCTTATAAAGTATCTTTTAAATAGGAAATTTAATTGCATCTTGAAAGTTTTCAGTATTTTTTTAGACTGGACCCAGAAGTAATATTTCTTATTTGTTGATGTCACGTGTGCTTAGTACTTCTGAATGTCTGCCCAGGATTTATTTTACGCTAGTGTATTCTTGCCCCTCAAATTATACACACGGGGGAAAAAGAAAAATCAGACTTAGTATGTCCTTTATACTGCAGATATCATTGTGTGGGTTATTCAGATATATAAAATGTAGGAGTTCTTTTTCCTGTCTTCCAGTTTGTCTTCTTGTAATGTCAAGAAAACCTTAATCTGAACAAAACAGCAAAAAAAAAAAAAGAATATAAAGTCATAGTTTGAAACTAACTAACTTTCTTGATAGTGCCTTTCCCCTCAATGAAGGCAGAAAAAAGTTAGGAGAATTGTGTAGTATATTCTTCAGTGGGATATGTGTGCTTGGTGATACAAGATTATTCATATGTACATCATTGGTCTGAAGGCCTGGCCAGAACATTTTTTTGTCTATAAAGGAAACCTACCATGGAAAGCTATAATTTCCATGCCACTGAAAAGCTGTAACTATCTTCTGGGTTAACATAGTCTATGAAACAAAAAAAAAAATCTCATGGAAAAAAATGAGAGTTAAGAGTCAACCAAATGCAAAATGTAGTATTTTATCAGTAAAAAAAATTAATTCCCTAAAATGGGGTATCTAATTTGCTGATTTACTTTTAAAAAATCTTCACTTTAAGGGTTACACGTAGTTTTCAGTGTAATTTTATCAAAATAATATATTAAAAAATCACAAGAAAGACCTTGTTTGGGCAATTTTGCTTGAAAGCAAAATCAATATAGAAAAGTGAATTGTCAACAAAGGCTGGACATTCATAAATCTTCCTTTTATTTATTATTTAAAACATCATGCTGATCACACACATCTATGATGTTGAAGTTCACTTTATTTAGCTAGAACACAGAATTGCTTTGGTCAGAAAAAGAACACAGCAGTTTCATTAAGCAGTGCTGGTTTTGTCTTCAAGGTTAATTTGAAAGCAAGGTTTTTTAGAGGTCTGCTTTAGCAATTTAAGTAAATTGTTGTTAGGAATTCATGATGAATGGCAAATCAAATGTTTACCATATTTTAATAAATTGCTTAAAAACATGAATTCTATGCCAGAAGGTTCATAGCTGTATTTGTCCTACTATTTTCCTATAGATACAACACCTGAAGGAAATGTAGCATGCATAATAATTATTCATAAGCTTGTGCTTATCATAGAAGTCTCACCAAATGTCATATTATTTTTCTTAAAATAGAAAAGTGGATATATGCTTGCACGTTGTCACTTCGAGGCAAGCAGAATATCAGCCTTTACAAATGTGGCAAGAGCTATGGAGTTTAAGTTGTAAATGTAATGTGAGGCAGAAAATCAGGTTTGTCCTGTGGCTATAATTGTGGTGTAAGTGGGTTTCAGGGCTCTGCCTGTTATTAAGCAGCAGCAGAAATAGCAAAACAGTAGAGCTGTAATTTTACTCCAAGGTTGGTCGACTTCTTGTAGAAGCAGCATCATCCTGGTGTAGGTAAAGCAAGGACAAACGCATGCTGCTACAGTGTCTGCCACAGAAATATGTGGCAGTAGCTCACAGGTTTGTTAAGTGTGGAGTATATTTGTCATCTTAGCCTTCTTTTTGTTTTGTTTTGTTCCCCACCGGTGAAATACTTATTTTTCTAAACCCATTACAATGGCATCATAATTGCCATGCCAGTTATGCCAAATACCTGCATGAGACTGGAAGTAATGCACCTGGGCTCCCTCATACCCGTGTCTCCCTAGAAACCTTTCTGCTCTGAATCTACACTTAGCAAAAAAGCATGGGCTGTAGTCTAATTCCACACCTAGTCTTACATTGTGATGCTTTTCGACTTTGCAGTCAGTAGACTACTTCTTAAAAGTCCTCAGAAGGTGACTAAGAAAAATTAATAAATGCAATTGAACCTTTCAAGTATATGAACATTTGAGAGGTGCCAGCACCACTGAAGAACTCTGGGAGTATATAAATTGAAGTGGTGTGTAAACCATTGTTTAAGTTGCACAACTGAACAGCCATTGAAATGAACCTGCCCTCAGCCAAAATCCAAACCAAGGCCAAGAGATAGCAGTTTATTGCTTGGCTTGGTCTAAAACAGTCGGCTGTTACAGAAAGTTAAAATACTCCTTGGAGAATATATCACCCATTTTAAAGTGAGCCATAGCAACAGGGTATTAAAAGTCTAAATGTAGTGCTGTTCTGCTGGTGGCACTACTGGTGACCAGGCAAGCACAGACAGAGCTGCAAATCAGTAATATGTTAGATGGTGTATCCGACTGAAGAAATCAACCAGCAACATATTTCAGTAAATTAATGCTCTTGCTAGAAGCCGTGGCTTTTTCCTGTCTTGCACTCCCTAGGAACTTATATTTGATGAAGTGTTGTTTTCAAAATATAGGGGCTATGCTGGTGTTTCCACATACGTTATTGTTAATTGGATGTCCTTAATATAGCTGTTCAGGTATCTTTTTTGATCATCTAAAGATTGTTCATTTTTTTTACCTTATCTGGCAGTGACACTCGTCCTGAAGCAAAGGTTGGAAATAATTTCAGGAGAGACCCTTTCATAGAGTCACAGTGAGTTCATGTACATTCTTGGTTCCCCAGTATAAAAGCATGGCCTGAGCCTGATAAAGACAAAAAACTGACAGCATTAGATCAGTCTAAAGGCCCGTTTAATCCTCTTGCTTCTGACAGTGGCCAAGAGTAGATGTCAAGGGACATGTAAGAATTTGTGGAGCATAGACTTCCTGAGGCAGAAGTAGTTTTGGTTTATACAGTAACCCTCAGTGGATTTCCCTCCCATTCACAGTCTTTGAGTTAGAGACCAGAAAGGTTAATGTTTTGTCCATCACGTTTATGACAAGGCCGTCCACAGCCGAACGTGAATTTTGTCTGTTTGGAATTTGCCATCTACTCATCTACTAAGGTCTTTGCTGAGACCTTATTCTTCTGTCTGAAGATGTGATGAGCAATCAGTCCTGGTTCGTTCTCTGCAAGTCATTTGAAATATTGCATGGATATAGGAATTACTAGAGAGGGGTATAGGATAGCAAATTCTGATGCTCTTTCAGATCTTATCTTTAACCATTCCACAGCTCTTACATTAAGCTGTTTCTAATGCTCTTTTTATACTGCAGGGAATTCCATTCATGGGTTAACTATCATCTTTTTTATAATACAAATGTCTCAAATTGACTACTACTTTCCTTACAGTTACGGGTCTTTGTAGTGTGCATCTGTATGGTAAAGGTACATTAAAAATGTAAACAATTATCTGTTTGTGCTAATTGATCCATAATGATTAGGCTGAAAGGGAAACCTGTATGGCCAGCTATAAATTAGGATTAATTAAATTTATACTAATCACTAATTTAGTGTTCTTCATGCATAATGATAGTAGGTCACTGTGCCCTGTTTAAAAACAAAAGCAGACACAAATTCTAGTCAGCAAACCCCAATGATGATTATGAAATTTTTATTTACCACTAATAAGTAAAATATACATAATCTACAGACATATAAACAGAGGTCTTCATAGACTGTAGTTAACGAAGTCTGAAACATTATTAGATTATTTTTCTGGACTAGAAGATGCCAGATGTTTCTATCAGTAAGAGAAAAGAGGATCATTGCAGGAGTTACAGTTTTCAGTAATGGAACTGTAGTTACAGGGTTTTTCTTCACCAAATAGTCAGCAAGAAGCATTAAAGGTCTGTACGTTTTCTCATAAGGAACATAGCTCATTCCCAATCTATGGTGCTTCCATGTAAAAAGAGAAGTTAAATTAGCTAGATGCATTTTCTTTCACTGGCATTTAAGAATATTATTCCGTTTCCTCTCAAGACAGCAGTAGGTCTGATGCATCTTCCCTCAGTGAGAAAGCACCTGTTTGTTTGGTGGTTTTTTGGGTTTTTTTTTTGAGCTTAGTTCTGAAAGTTTGTTGACCTTGTCTCCTATGATACGCGGCAGGAGCTACTGATCATGACTGCTGATAGAACTGTGTTCTCTTGTTTGATCTTTTTTGTATAAAGCTAGTCAGATAATTGATCTTTTTGGCTTGATGAGATGAAGACTAACAATGAAAAATTTTTTGCAGTAATGTGCAATATTTATTTGAAACACAACAGTGTGTTTCATTTTCAGGGCCTTACTTTAAATTTAAGTTATTTCTTAAGTCCTGTGTGGTTTGAAATGAAAATTAAACATGTGAAGAGTCTTACAATTAGAATTATAAGTATACATAAAAAATAAATGTTTCAAGCAAAAGTGACTTAATTTTGCCAAGATGTTTATTCCTAAAAACTGCACATTTAGTTCATCTGCCATTGCATCAAAATTGTGCCACTCCCTGCTCTTTTGAATATTGAATTTAGGGGCTTCTGTGGAGCTCAGATTTTTAATTTTCAGAATTTTTTTTTTTTTCTTTGCAGCATTTAAACTTAGTGTCTGAGACAGTCTCCTAGAGAGCGAGATGTGAATTTGATGTTCAGTGTTCTGCACTACCTCTGCCTGGGTATGGGTGAGCCCGTAGCCAGTTTGAAGTAAAGTGAGTTTCACCACTCATGTTAATGGGGTCAGGAATTCATCATGTGCACTTAGCACTGGGAGAAGTAAAAGTGAAGTCCTTGAGGACATACCTCATGGCTACACCTGAAGCAGATGTCTAATTTTCTCCTTATTATGTTGTTTTCATGCTATTAACTGATCCACTCAAAAGAACTTGGCCTCCTGCCCTGAATCCTTGTCAGCGGACTTTCAAGCCTTTGTGTTTTATCTGGCAAACCTAAATCTTTATTGATTTTTTTTTTTTTTTATTTAATCACATTTCCCAGAGAAAGCATGGTGAATAAGCCACTAGACCAGCGCTTAAGAAATTTCAGCTTAAGCCTTTTTTCACCACTCTTTCTCTAAGTCATTTAGTTTAGTACCTCAGTTACTCAAATGGAATTGATAACACTTTACAGTTTTACAGGATGCTTGTAAGGGTAATTTCATTAAAGATTTAAAAACTGATACTACAGTAAAAAGCCATCTGACTACAATTTCCTACCATGCAAAATTGTTGGGGAAAAGAACATTTTGGTTTGCCATACTGATTTCGGAGTCTTTTGTTAACTATCTGAAATAAAACTCATCCAAACAAAGACAGCGCGGTCTACTTGACATAGCTCTTGTGTATCCAGCAAAGGAAATTTGGTGGCTTTGTGGGGTTTGGGCAAGTCTTGAAAAAGCCGAGATTCAAGCTATGATGAATACTGTGGCTTTGTAAACAGGAAATTAGAACGTGTATGGTCAAGAATAGTTTTCACATGAAATGAGATCTCATTAACTGTTTGACTCCTTTCCTACTATATGGTACTGTTGCATAATTTCTTAGTCTCTTGTATTTTGGGGGAGTCCTTTTAGCAGTGGAATGAGGCAGTATAATGCTTTTTACTCGTGCTCCAAGTTTTGTGGTAATTCTTGTGTTCCACACTTATCCCAGTCTTTAAACAAAACAAGTGATTAAAAAAAAACCCAAAAAACCCCAACAAACTGAAAACAAACCCAAACTAAACATGTAAATTATGGGCTTTTAGACTTCCCTGGGGTGACTGTGCAGCTCATTCCATTGTAGAGCCAGAGGCCCATGTTCAATAGACTTTTAACTCTAACCAAGAGCTTATAGCAGATGTAATTACCAGTTGTATCATAATTTATAAACCTGCTGGATTTCATAATCATCTTAAGATACTGTTTTCTTTCCTCTATTTTTAATTAAGCCACTATTTATCCTCAGTGCCTGTTTAATATTTTAAATTCTAGCAATAATAGCTACCAGACATATCAGACACAAAAGAAATAAATAAAATATGGGGAAAAAAGTACATATGCTGCCTCTAGCAAGAGGGGCATTAAATACTAAAATGCCCCTATTATAACTGAAGTCATTAAGCTGTGATAAACTTACAAGCATTATGCAATGAACTTGGAACTCAAAGAAATTAAAAAAAAATAAATTTAAGATTTTAAAGAAATTTAAAAAAGCAGACCCACAAAAACAACAAACAAAAGCAAAAAAAACCACACAACAGACAAAAAAAGTTTCTGTTAACAGCTATAAATAGGTTTTTACCATATACTGCATTTTGGAATGCCAAGTGGAAAGCAAAAAACAGCAAATTTTCAATACAGAATCAGGTGATGGTTATTAGTCGTACAGGTCCTGGGAAACTCCAGGTACAGCCCTCCCTGATCCTTTAGTTCTAGTTTCAGCCTTGCCCTCAGGTCCAAAGGAAACAGTATTTTTCTATTTCATCCCAAGTGAACCATCCCACTATAAATCCTGGCTGGGGGCGGAGGTGATAGAGAGTAGCCCTGCAGAAAAGAACTTGGGGGTGCTGGTAGATGAGAAGCTGGACATGAGCAGTCGGTGTGTGCTTGCAGCCCAGAAGGCCAGTCACATCCTGGGCTGCATCAAAAGAAGCGTGGCCAGCAGATCGAGAGAGGTGATTCTACTGCTCTACTCTGCTCTGGGGAGACCTCACCTGGAATACTGCATCCAGCTCTGGAGCCCTCAGCACAGGAAGGACAAGGACCTGATGGAGCGGCTCCAGAGGAGGCCACGAAGATGATCGGGGGGCTGGAGCACCTCTCCTGCGAGGACAGGCTGAGGGAGCTGGGGTTGTTCAGCCTGGAGAAGAGAAGGCTCCAGGAAGACCTAACAGCCACCTTCCAGTACCTGAAGGGAGCTTATAAAAAGCCTGGAGAGCGCCTGTTTACAAAGGCCTGGAGTGAAAGGACGAGGGGCAATGGTTTTAAATTAGAAAGGAGTGGATTTAGATTAGAAATAAGGAGGAAGTTCTTTACTACAAGAGTGGTGGAGCACTGGAACAGGTTTGCCCAGGGAGGTGGTTGAGGCCCCATCCCTGGAGACATTCAAGGGGGGTTGGACTAGATGACCTCTAGAGGTCCCTTCCAACCCAGATGCTTCTATGTTTTATAGCAGAAGTCTGCAACATGCATCAGGTGCAAGAAGAAAAAACCTGAAATGATACCCATTATTTATAAGTCTTCGGGCAGCTGCAAATACACAGCGATAGGTACTAGTGAATGTGTGCTGGCCTTTCACATAAATATCTCATCTTTCCTCTTCTGTTTCTTCTCAGTTGCAGCTTGATTTTTTTTGAGACTTTTTTGTGCTGAAAGTACATTCTAGATCTGATCATTTACTACAGAAGCCTGGGTACTGCAGAGTACCTTTAAATTAGCCACAATCATAAGAATGCTGGTTTCATTTAGAACAATGAAATATTTCTAACTCAGACCTGTCACTTAAAAATTGCTTCATTTTTTCTCCTCCCACCAAACCCCTTCCATTCAAAGGGCTGTTGTGGAAGCTCACGCTCAAGCGCTGTGTTGGAAGAGTGCAAAGTAGTACTCTAATATGCAGACCTAAATTCTTTGTGTTTTAAATATATACATATATTTTAAGAATGAGTATAATGTTACGGTGCACTGCAGTCAAGTGTTTTTCCAAACAAGCTCTTTCAAAAAGTTTCTCAGCACTGATGCTGACTTTGAACTTCACGATTCTCTGCACCTTCATTGTTATGAGTCAAGCAGTGTGCAGTAAATCAGGCAACTGGGAGATCTGCTTCAAAATGCTACGCGAATCAAAATGCCCATGCAGTTGTAGATAAATTTTGGAAGACATTCCCATCCATCAGACACTATTTACGCTTAAAATGGCATAAAGCAGTAAGCACACTTCATTCACTAGGATCATCCTTGTCCAAAGTTGCAGAACAATGTATTTAGTGGATCCCAGATTTAGCTTGGAATCCGCAGCATTCAATCTGAAGAAAAATAAGGAACACAAAGTAAGACCATGTCTCAGTGAAGGAGAGAGAGGCTTCAGAGAATGAGGAAGATCAGGTTCAAACATGCGGATAATTACTGCCAGGAAAGAGAAGGCAGTAAACATCACTCGTTTGGTTTTATATCTGCTAAATTGGAGCTCCCAGACTATACAGAATTAGCTGAAGTTCAACAGTGAAAAAAAGTCCAAAGAACATGATGAACCTGGACAGATAAGACAGAAAAGTTTGGGGTTTTTTTTTGGTCCAAAAAGGCATCTGCCTTTCTGAGGGAGTTAAGTAGAAAGCAATACAAAATTTGACTTTGCTTGTCCTGTAATATTTCATTCCAAGTGAGTCACTTGTTTCTTGATGATACATAGTACGTCAAGTGTCAACAGTCTACACTTTCTGAGCAAAAGTACCCAGCAAATCCAATACACTGCTTGCTAACAGACTGCCAGGAAAATCATTTGGAAAAAAAAATTTAAAAAAATCTATAGTACAAACCAAACTGAATATTATCACCTTCATACCTTTCTGTCCTCATTTTCAGCAGAGGCTCATTTTCAGCACACATCTATATTAAGTAAAAAATGATCAGATATAGCCTGGGGAAAACATTCTGATTTACTTTTTATCAAGATTTCTGTATGTTACTCTCCATTTTTTTCTCATTTACTCTCCATTTATTTCTCAATCTGGTCAATTCATTTAAAAAAAAAAAAACCAAACCAAACCAAACAAAAAACAACCAACCACCCTCCCCCCCAAAAGCCAATCAAACAACTACAAAAAAAAGAATCCAAACAACAAAAAAACCCAACCAACCAAACAAAACACCAGATACCCACCTTCCAATAGTATTTGGGCCACTGGGGGGTACAGGACATGAAAATTAATTTAAGCTGAAGCTATCAACACACATTTGGATTGACTTCTCTTATCTTTGACACAGCTACTTGAGCACATTAATTACACAGTTGATCTTTCTGAGTACAGGAGGAAAAACAGAGTTGCTCATTCAACACTATATACTTTGTGCCCTGTCCATTCAGAAATGTATCACTGAATGTTAATTATCAGGAAAGGGAAAGACAGTCCTGCCAAGAGAGGTCATATTTTCACATACAGTACGTGTTCTGCTCTAGCCAAGCTAGAGAAATTATTTCAGAAGCGCGAAGGCAGCCGAATGCAAGAGTGACAAAGATTAGCAAACATAACGATTAATAATGGCATTACACTGTGACAACAATAAAATACAGGAAGTTACCAAGCACACAAATTGTTAGTAGACTATTTAGATTTATGAGGAAAATGGCATGTCAGGAAGAAAAAACAAGCAATGTGCAAAATAACCTACAGAGTGAATTCCAAACCATTGTTCTTGAGACAGTTTGGGAACACTGACTGAAAAAAAAAAAAAAATTAAAAATTGCAATTTTTGGAACTCAGAGCAGACGTCATCCCTTTGAATACCGGTTGTTTATACACAACCAACTGACTTAACACTGTTTCATGCTTTGTGGCTATATTAGAACTATATAAAAGCATAAAGCTCAACTCGAAAAACAAACAAACAAAACCCAAACAAAAAAAAAAAAAAAGGCAACACAGTCTTGTAAAACAAGACAACAGTACAGAATAGCAGTCTAGAAGGAGGCTAGAATAATATTGATAAAAGCATAAAATATGAAAATATAATTGAAAAAAATATCTTTTTTTTTTTTTCTAACTGGATTATAATGAACTATTCTGCTACTTGATTACTTCAGTTTGAAAAGGTAGCAATAGTCAATCTTCTCGAATTCACTATTATAGTCTCCAAATCCTGTATCTCGTATTTCTCCCTTGGTACCCCAAGATGTGTTTACACACTTGAGCTGTACACAAATTTCTCTCCTACAGCTGCAGCTACCTCTCACCAAAATCATTACATTCACTATAATCAATACCTCAGTTCAAACATTCCATGAACAGTACCCACAGACAGCAGTGCAATAAAGGAGATGCACTGTTTTCAGTTTACGATTCTGTCCCTCTTGGGACAAAATTTATGATAAATAGTATATGTATATATCACATATATATATACATGCATATTTGCTCTACTGCACAGTTTAAGAGACTACCCTCTTTCATCTTTATCACACCTTGGTTATAAGCTTCCTATTCTGCATAATTATTATGAATTATCATTTTTACTGATCATTTGTTTCATTTATATTTGAATTTCAGATAGGAAGCAACCTAGATGCAAAGAAAAAAAAAAACCTGTTACAACAGCTTTCCTGAGCTGCAAGAAAAAAATAATCTAAGAAAATTTAAAAAAAACAAGGTAACATCTTTCAAGGTCTATGGCAGATTGGCTGGAAGAGGTTTATATGAGTCTAAACTTAGTAGCAGAAATAGTTTATACAGCTGAATATGTCAGGTTTGCTCCTAAAGACTACTTTTTCATCTGAAGGAGCATACAATGAATTTCTCTTTCAAATATCACGTTTCCAGTGATTTCCTACATAGAAGACAGAATGGCTTAATTAAAGACTCTGGTCAGCAGCAAGTGACCCGGTACTGCCAGGGCCATCGATGCCTTCTGTGGCATTATGCTCAGATAGCTCCCCACAGGCTACTCATGAATCTAAATATCCCAGTGATGGTGGCAAACATCTATGATGTATTTGGTTTTGTCCTTCTAAAGATATATCTGCCCTCAAAGCATTTGTTGGGTAAATTACATGAAAATCTAACGAACTAAAGATGAACAGCTGATTTTCAGTTAGGTTCAAAACCAAGTATCAATCACTGAACAAATCCTGTCTTTGATTTACAGCAGAATAAACCTTTGTGGGGGGGGAGGATATTGCAGGAGAGAAATCTGGGCCATACATTCAGGTCCATTCACCAACTTTCTTTTCCTAAGTTTTCTATGCTGTAATAAGAGCGATGTAGCAGACCTCCAAAGCACACAGGCCATCTAATTATTTACCACAGAGAACAAATGCACAGCATTCAGTGGTAAAAGCAGTAGCTTTCTACAGCATAAAAGGAGTATTTGAAGTGCTGAACAGAAACACAGAGCTGTAAGAGTGAGGAGAAAATTCTTTTCAAATGCATACTTGATTAACTGAAGCTGTTAAATTGTTAAAACTTGGAATATGGACAGGACAAGAGCCTACTCAGCAACTGAATGACTGAATTCTGCAGATCTGAAAAGGCAAAATGACTAATGTATTTCAGCTTGATATCTTTTCTGTGCAGGCTAACTTGAGAAAAAAAAAGAAGTATAAATAATATATTAGCAAGTAACCTGAAAACACCTATATGCCTTCACTGCAACTGGATTATTTTTGAAGTTTTACCATGACACTATACAGACAGTTAAGTAGAAGGAAAATGAACTGAATATATAAGAAACAAATAGTTATTTCTCAGGTTAGAATATTGCACTGTTACCTACTTGAAATAGGGAGTGCAAAACATACTGAAATGAAATAAAATACCAGCTCATGGAAAATGTCCATGTCCATGTCAGAGGAATTCCCTGCTGAACAAAACTGAACATGCAGACAACTCAGGCAGCAATGAGCTTGAGAAAAAGAATAAAAGCAAAAAGTGTTGTAAGGAAACAGGAAGCTCTGAAAGTTAGATATTCACAGGTAGCTAGCCAAATTCCATAAGATAATGCAAACATGAACAGCCTCTGCAGAAGCCCTTTTCACACTCAGGAGAGTGCAAAAAGGGCTTCTACAAAGATTTCACACCCTCCGAAGTGTGAAAAGTTGTCTGAGCTTGGAAGTCTTCATGATATGGGATAAGGTTTATTAGTAAGAACATCTGAAGAGTCAGAGCCCTAAGATTACGCACAAAAAACACCAATAAAAAAGGGCAAGAATAAAGGAAGGTCTATCAGCATTTTGCAAAGAGCTGCTAATGACCAGTTGAAAACAAGTAAAAATGACAGAAGTGCACACTGATAAATAAGTAGAGATAGCCTTGTTCTGATACCGTACAGTACATTTAATACAAAAAATATCAATTACTTAAAAGTCTCACCTAAGGAATAACTACATTCACGTTAATTTAAGCCTTTTAGTCTCATACAGAGTATCAGGAAAAGGCAAGAGGTATTAAATAAATTACTGAAGTGACTCATGGTTTGATAATTACCAATGGACATGTTAATTAATATATTTCCTTGA
>JAAGNO010025600.1:44133-82746 GCA_033439905.1 Ceryle rudis | reverse complement strand
GGTGGTGGAGTCACCATCCCTGGAGGTGTTTAAGGAAAGACTGGATGTGGTGCTTAGTGCCATGGTCTAGCTGATGTCACGGTGTTGGGTCATAGGCTGGACTTGATGATCTCAGAGGTCTATTCCAGCCTCAGCGATTCTATGATTGTGAGGACTATCCAGTGATGAAATGTACCTCAGTAACACTACTGTTTGTCTTTCCCAGGCACTTGAGGAAAATCACTGTCGCAGGGGAATAGATCTGTAAAGGACTATTAGAAGTAATTTAAGGAGTGGATGCTGAAACTGCTCAGCTATGAATTCAGTGAATTAAACTGGTTGATAGGGTTATAGTGGCACTTAGAATCACCACTAAACACAAGACATTGTTCTGGCATTAAGACTGATAGAAAGAGCGCATCCCAACCAGCTGTTTACTTGTCGATGAAGCTCATAGTGGTGATTTTTTTTTGTGCTGTAGAATTGAATTCAGGGACAAAATGTTTAATCAAAGTAAATCACCAGTACTTTGAGTGATCATGCTGTCTTTGAGTGTCTGTTGGGACATGGTTGTCTTTTCTGAGACTTCTAAGGGGAGTAAATAAAATGTATCAGTACAGTTTACGCCTGTGGCTACATCATACTATGAACACTCAAGGGATGTTTCAGGACATAACCACGGGGAAATGTGCGGCTCTCACCGGAGCAGTGCTAATAGTCTGCCAGAGAATGGGCACCCCTGAAATATATCGGTGAGAGTAAGAAGAGGCTGATATTTCTGAGTAATGGAAAACACAATAGTTTTAATAACCATATTGAGGTTTGATATCTCTGGGACTTTACTACATACAGTGTGTATTTTATTGCTATCTTCGGTTATTTTTGTTAAGGTCAAAATACATCACTGTGTGTTTACCATGCAAAGCTGAAAAATTGCTTGCGTGGATAAAACCCGAGAAGCTAAAATATTTGCAAATAAGGAAAGATTGTTTATTTTATTCAAAGTAAATATAAAGGGTTAGCTATCCTAATAGCAGCAGTAAATTTCATTGAACTTCTTACTGTAGGACAGAGAAAGAAATATAGGAAAATTACGCAGGAGAGAGAAAAACCAAAGCCAAACGGTACTTTTTTTTCTTTATGCTGCTAGCTACATTTAGGGTTAAATGCTGCTTGGACTCCTTGGGTTGGTAGTTTGAGGTGCAATAAATAGTTTTCATCCTGGAACAAAGAGATGGATAGAAATCTGAAATGTATAAAATTGTGCATCTAAAAAAAGGTGAAAAAAATTAGGGACATTAAATGAAACCAGCAAGCATCAGGTTCAAGCCAAATGAAGGGAAATGAATCTCTGCACAAGGCATTGGGTGAAACCACACAGCTTCTTAATTTTTAAGTGATCTTTGCACCAATGCCTGCTTTAAACAGAGGCAAAGTATTTTATTGAAAACCAAAGAAGTGATAATATAGGAAAACAAGTTTTATCATTTCAGAACACAAAGTACTGCTAAGGCCAAAATAGAATGTGGGTGCAAAGACCATAGTTGGAGAGTGTTCGCTGTTCAAAGCTGTACACACAAAGCTGTAGTAGTTTATATGAAACATTAATTAGCCATTTCTTTGAATCTTATGTATGTTTTAAAGATATTTAAATACTTTGTATGTTTACATTGCTCATTTCGTATTCCAGCTGCATAAATATGATGGTACTGGTTAAAATTGCCACAGATTTTGTTTCAGAAGATGCATAACTGAAAACAAATTGAACTTTTATCTTTCCCGTAGAATGTTTGCATACAAATCTTAGCTCTCAGGCAAGAGAAAATGTTAATGAACCACATCCATGCCGATAACTTGTTTTCTTCTATTTAAGATTTTCCTTTTTCTTTTGGCTTCATATTTTGGAGACATCAAATGAACTGCAGGTTAAATAAAGCTGATGACTACTTGTGTTGTGTTAACCTTGGCTGGCTGCCAGCCATCCACCAAGCTGCTTGCTCATATCCCCTCTCCTCAGCAGGACCAGAGGAGAAAGTAAGATGAAAAAAAAGCTCACGGTTAGAAACAGAGAGATCACTTCCCAGTCACTGTCACAGGCGAAACAGACTCAACTTGGGGAAAATAAATTTATTGCCAGTTTGGATGGTGAGAAACAGAGACAAATATTCTATGTATAAATTGGAATTTCATACATCTATGGCATATTGTAATATGTTTGCATATTACATATAACTGTGGGAATTATGCTTTAAAATTGGAACAAATGTTCATATTTTCCTTTCATTGGGAGACTTGGGCAATTGACCTGTAATTTAATCTTAATTTTTGACCTGTTAGTGTGAAATACATCATTTCATACTAAAATTGTGAGTCACAATGGCACCGACCTTTCTAGACTCTCCCTTTCTCCGTGGGTGCTTGTGCGTACTCTCTGTTGGTGAAAACATACCACGCAGATTGAACTCAGTTGTCCTGCACACAACATGCATTAAGCTGTAGAAGGGCTTTATTCATCACAAAAGTTTTGTAATGAATATGCCAATTTTGTTTTATCAAATAAAAGCAGATAGATGAACCTTTCAGAGAAGTGTTTCTTAGCTCCATGTATTAACATTAGCTCCCTATATTAGCATCCCTATTTCAAATAAATCCAAATCGTACCTATGATTTTGAAATGACCCTTGAAGTCCACACAGGCAACACTGAAAATTTTGCTTTCAGTGTATTGGAAATAGTTTGCTGTTTAAAAGCCTGGCATTGGTACAGAGAGGTTGAAGAGGTTTTGAATTACAGATATAAGAAGGGATGTAAAAGAGGTTTACAAGCGAAAGGAAGGTTACAATCAAACTACTATGTTTTAAACCTTAAAAAAAACAAAGCAAAACAAACAAACAAAAAACCAAAGAAAGGAGCTTGTTTAAGGATACCAAGCCAGAAATGAATCAAAATACAGAGATCAACAAACAAATGAAAACCAAACTGCTTGAAACTCCTGGCAGCATAAACAACTAAGGTATCCAAAGTTTAGCTGCCAAATTTAGCAAGTTCTCAAATATAAGAAAAACCTCAACACATTCTATTTGGAATATGTTTATACTAGATATCATAGTTTTGTCAGCCTGGTTCCCGTGTAATTACCTACAGAGAAACCAGATCTTAATCATCAAGATTTTGATAGTGTTTTACTACAATGAGTATTTTGTATTTGACCCAATTTTACACCCAAGATTCTTTGAAATTTCAGAGGGGCTCTGGGCAATGGATTGCTTTGTGATAGGACTCTCAGAGATGCATCAGGTCTGTTCATATCTTATGATGACTCGTGTTACTGAAATGACATGACAAATGTTTTCAGTATAAAAACATTTTACATTTTGAAGGTGGGGGAGGGAGTTTGGTTTGTGCTCTATAGATGTATTCTAGTATTTACTTTTAAATGTATTGGTTCAACACGGGCAAGTGTAGAGTCTTGCATCTGGGGAGGAGTAACACCCTGCACCAGTACACGTTAGGGGCTGAGCTGCTGGAAAGCAGGTCTGTGGAGAGGGACCTGGGAGTGCTGATGGACACCAGGTTAACCGTGAGTCAGCAGCGTGCCCTTGTAGCCAAGAAGGCCAATGGTATCCTGGGGTGCATTAAAAAGAGTATGTCCAGCAGGTTGAGGGGGGTTCTCCTTCCCCTCTACTCTGCGCTAGTGACACCACATCTGGAGTATGGTATCCAGTTCTGGGCTCCCCAGTTCAAGAGAGACAGAGAACTGCTGGAGAGAGTCCTGTGGAGGCTGCAAAGATATTAGGGGAGTGGAACACCTCTCTTACGAGGAAAGGCTTAGAGACATGGTTCTGTTTAGCCTGGGACTGAGAGGGGATCTTCTTAATGTTTATCAGTATCTGAAGGGTGGATGTCAGGAGGATGGAGCAAGGCTGTTTTTAGCGGTGCCCAGTGATAGGACAAGGGGCAACGGACACAAACTGGAACACAGGATATTCCACTTAAACATAAGGAGGAACTTCTTTCCCATGAAGGTGAAGGAGCCTGGCCCAGGCTGCCCAGAGAGGTTGTGGAGTTTCCTTCTCTGGAGATGTTCAAAACTCGCCTGTACACGATCCTGGCCAATCTGCTTTCGCTGAACCTGCTTTGTCAGGAGGGTTGGACTAGATCTGCAAAGTCCCTTCCAACCCATAAAATTCAGTGATTCTGTAATTTTAAAGTAAGTTAAAAGATGTTGAAAAAAAAAAAATTATTAAAAATTTGTGATGTAATAGAAAAATTCTCTACCTCCCTTAGCTGGTAAACTGATGTAAAGATTACTGTTACCATTTTTGAATTCCATAAAATTAGGAACTGTCAATATAATATTAGTATTTAATCTGTTGCAGTGAAGTTCTCAACAAATTTATAGAAAAACCCCAAATGTGAAGCACAAATTTTCATTTTGAATGGTAACTGAAGGTACTTGACAATTCTGAAAGTCAGCTGCTATAATTGGGAAGAAATGCCAGCAGGAAAAGCTATACTGGACCTAAGACTTCCTTGATGTGATGAAGGGTCAGATTTCCAAACCCTTCTAACATCACCTCTTTTGCAAAAGCAGATTAAATAGTTAGAATAAGTAACTTGGGTTAAGGGGAGGCAGGAGGTAGGAAAGCTGGGGGACATAAAATTATAAAGTAGGTCACTGAGACATCCTCAGTTCCAGGAAGTCCGGGTGCACTAAGGAGTCTCACTGCTGATGTGTTGTGCTTTTATGTCTGTTTAATGTAGGATTATCTTAAAAAAAAATCTTCACGTTCCGATACAACTTTTGAGAGAACTTGGAAGGTGAGCAAATCAGCATGAATGTTTGTTCATCTATCTGCTGTTTGGAATTTTAGTAGCAATGTTTGAGAGGTATGGTTTATAAACAGTGGGGAGAAAAATCAAGGAACTTGATTGAATAGCAGTGTGCAGTTATAAAATCTCTTTAAATAACTAAGTAAACAATTTATTTGACAGACTGTCTACTAAAAAAAAAATTCCCCCCGCCTCATCTAAATATCTGTTTAGTGGGGTTTCAAGGGTCTGTGAAAACTAAGGCAGAAAGGGCAGATTTAGCTCCTTAGGTGAGGAGAGACAGTGCAGGGGTAGTGGAGTAGCTGAGCCCTTGCTGTGATTATGGGTCTGCAACTTGCTCTGAAACCTGCAAGAGGAAAGATGAGAGTGCCAATGTCCCTGGGTGTCTCTCTTCCCTCCCTTGTATCCTCATTTGAACATGAAAGGAACGTAGCAACTCTAGGTAGCACCTGTGCCCTTTGCTTCCTCACCGGTAAATGAGACAGTGGGTTTCTTGAACAGTAAAGTGTCTTAAATATAGTTTTTATTTACATTGTTGACATAGCCGAAGAGATTGACATAAGGTGTAATTTAAGGCTGGCACAACTTGTGTTTGCATGTACCGTAGAAGTAGCACGTTTAGTGGAGTAGTAGTGCTACGATGTGGTGCAGAACAACTGCAGTAATGTGTGCAGTTGTACATTGGCTTTTCTCCAGCATTTTGTTCTAATGAATGAGCTTTTTCTTGTTCTTGGAAGCTGTGTCACTAAAGCAGTATGTTCAAAGCTGGGCTTGGATGATTTTTCTTCCTTTGCATTCCTGAATAGATACCGCTAAAAAGGCTTAACAACAAAGGGAGGGTTGCAGGAAATTATCCAGGCCACCTCCTTTGCTTTTCTTTCCTCTTGTTGGAGGGTGAGAGAATATAAAGCATTATTATGTTATCTCTCTGTTCATTATGAACATATGAATAGAGCAATTTCCTTATTCACACATCTTTACAAATTGCTAGCTTGACTTCCTGTCATTTAAAACTACAAATGTGTTTAACAAAGAAAGTAATAGAATCATAACAATTATTACAGGCATTAGGCTAATATGAAAAACTCATTGGCTTAATTAAATGCTGATTACTTTACAAGTAAAGGTTTAGGTTGCATCAACTGCAGAGTAAGGGGAGAAAGTACCCAGCAACTTCACAACATCAACGATAATTTTAGAAAAGTAAGAAAGCTGTTATTTTTAGTTTATTCTTACATTTATGGTGTTTCTGTCTTACTTTATTTTTTTTTATTAAAAAAAAAGGGGAGGGGGGGAAACAAACAAAAAACCCAAACCAAAAACCAAGAAAAAACCCTCGCAACAACAACCAAAAAACCCAACCAAAACAAAACAAACCACCCCTAGGAAAGGGTGGGTCTTCAAAACACTAGGCATTCTCGGTGTATATCCTGCAAAACAACGCAGACTCCTGATGTTAACCACTTACACAGACCCATCAGAGTCAGTAGAATTAAGTGCTCAAAAATGAAGCATCTGTTTAAGTGCTTGGCTGATTTGGGCTACAATTAAAGATTTAGCTCAGCAAGCATAGATATAAACTTAAAATTTAAATGTATTATATTAGTCTTCTAGGAGCCATAAAATTAATGAAAATTTGCCTTAGACTGAAATTTTATTAGGTTGTAGTCAAATGATGACAGATCCCAGTGGCACAGTTGCTTGAGGTCATTTTTCCACACTTCTTCACCAGGGCCAATTCAGCCTAGAAAGGATTACACAGATTTTATAGAGACAGCATGTCTTACAGGACATATTTGCTGAGCAGTACCATTCTACCTATAAAAGATAATACCAGGGGGATCAAGACCTCTTTGAGATGACTTTGTTTATTTACTTTGCTATAGAGGAGGTGTCATTAAGAGTTCATGTTCAATAAGGGTGCAGAAGTTGTTTTGCATTGTGAACACAGATTGCACAGGAATCTGGATTTATTTTTCCCCTCACAGGTTCCCTATTCTAGAAGTTTGTCTGGGAGTCATTGTGAGCATTCTCTTGCTAAAGATGGCATTATAAGAATTAGAGAATTCTGAATCAGAGTGGAGCTTTTCTTGCAGATGAGGTGCGAGGCAGGCCAGCTTGTAGAACAAGCAGATAGCTGTAAGTGTTCAACTAACGTGTGTTACTTTTCTAGACATATGGGTTGTATGTGAGCATTTCTGCTTCCTCTTGAAATAAACTGTAACAGGCTAAATTACCTTCAGTAGTGGCTGATGTTGCATATTCTATTTTACACTAAAATGGATTATGATCATTCACAGTGTTAATATGGCAGCGTGTTAGCAAACGAGTCGAGAAACTAACCCGTTGAAAGGTTTCAGCTTCTTCTGGCAAAGAATATGTTTTGCGGCAAAGAAAATAAGTTTGCAATGAAGGGGACAGAATCAGTAGGAATCCTTAAAACACCCGTTTCAAGCACAGAGCTCCTTTCTGTGATTATTGCATGTTTAGGCCATGACTCATTTTTGGAACCTCATGTGTCTTGGGGAGCCTTTCACTGTAGCAATTGGTGAGTTAACAAAAAGGTTAAGGGATGTCACAGACAGCTCAGCCTGGTTGATGCTTTGACTTTTATATCACATGATATATATTTTTTTTCAGATACGTGGGAAGTAGTAGTCAAATACTCTTCACTAGGATGAAACGATTTCACCCGTTCTGCAGAGTACAAAACATAACATGATTTACTGCAGGGGGGAGGTGTTTGTGGTGATACATTGCAGGACATGATAGTTTGTTAGGTGAGAGTGAAACCCTCCTGCACCCCTAAAATCCAGTTAAACTGGCTATTTTTGTGTGTATTCTGAATAAACAAGAAGGAAACTTTATTGACGGTCAGAATATTGAATTACAATACTAGGTACCTAAAGTATTACTAAGTGTTGTATTTAAACCATCAAAACCAGAGTAATTCCATATTTAAAATACTTGGAGCAATTTTTTTTTTCTCCATTCCTTGTCTATTCAAAATCATTTCAATGATCTGTGAAATGCCACAAACACACACATACTTTGGCTTTTAAAAGCAACTAACTCTTATCCCTGGTAGTTCTACCATTATGTAGTAATTAAGAGGTGGTATAAGGACTTCAAAAAGTAAGATGGTTGGATTCAGGGAGAAAATGTTTTTATAACTTGGAAAAAAAATATAAAATTCTGTGAATGAACTATAATTTAACTACTACTCAGTAGAACACTGGTCAATATTATATTAGTATCCAGGGGAAATAAATAAGTACACTCAGAATTAAAAAAAAAGGAAGACCATAACATACCTCTCAGGCAGTCAAAACTCCTGACTTTTTTCCAGACATGTTCTTCAGGGTTCACACTGAAAACAAAATTAAATGGTTCTTTGATTAAATTTATCAATTATGATCCAGTACAGATTGTCTACGAATAAAGTTCAGGAATACATCATATTTTTTAACACTTTTGCAGCATCCACCAGCAGAGCCATAAGGAAATAATGGTGAAAAATATTCAAATAGGTCATTCAGATGCATTGTAACATGGTGATGGAGAAAGCACTTTCTTTTCTGTTATCTAGAGAGAATCTAGTCCAGCTAGCTGGACTTCAAAATAACTTAAGAATTACTTATAAAAACATGGACAGATTTTAAAGGATTCATGTATGAACTTAGTTTTTCTGTACCCAGTTAACAAACTGACTTTATAGTATTCAGAATATTTTTTTATTTTAAGTCAAAAAAAAAAAACCCCAAAACCAACCCAAAACACCAAACCACAAAACCACCAACAAAAAAAAACGCCAAAGGAAACACAGAAAATCAAGAAGTCTGAACAAAGAGAGCATCTTTAAAAATGTAAAGGAGAAAAAACTTATTCTTCATTCTACTCTTTTTTTTTTTCTTTCTTTCTGTGTAGGAAGTTGCCATCCTATTGTTACGGTGCTGGCCTCCAAACAGCATGAGAAGCACATCTGGTGAGTTTGCTTTCCCCTTTCTGTAAGCAACCCCCAGCAGCAAACCGCAGAGGTTGGAGGGCAGAGTTCAGATGATGTGAAACTCCATCCGAGGGTTGGTTCTTATGAGTGTGCTTCCAGTTTGTCAGAAGGCACTGCGTATGGCAGTGCATAGAATGGCTGTGTGTCCAGTGTGCTAGGGGAGCTTTCTGAGAGATACTCCCTAGGAAAAAAGCTGCTGGAGAAATGAATGGAATATTCTTGGCTGACAGGTAACAGTTTCTGCTGCTTGCTGTAGGTTGTTTCTTTCTCTTCCACGTGAGAAAGTGGATTTCCACTTTAAGAATCTGTAAGGATTCCCACACATAGCTTTCTACTGAATGGGCAACCATTGGCTATGAAATCTTCATAAGCAAGGAAAGAATTTTAAGGCAGGTAATGGATAATGGGCAAAACGTGCCCTGGAGTTCCCCAAACTACTCTGCTGTAGCCACTCTGATCTTAAACTTCACCTTCTTCTTCTCCTCTCTCCTCCAGTAATGCATGATTATCAGTATTCAACCAACTGCCTTTTCACAGATCAACTGAATCAAATGTCCATGAGTACAAAACTTTAATCATAAAACCCCAACAAAGCACTGAAAGAAAAAGTTTCTCTCATTATGCTTGTCTCTCTCTTCCAAAAAAGCTTTTTCCTTTTCTTTTATGGCCAGGAAGCTTCCCTTTCTACAGTTCTGAGTTATCTGGATGATTTTGCAGATCTGGTTTTAGTGACTTATTTTGTGAATTGTCTCTAGGAGAGTGTTCAGAAATTACAGTGATATAAGATTATGATCTTTTTTAGATGAAGATATTGGTTGTAAGAAAAATGAATTTATTTCCACATTTTAAACTTGACATTCAAACTATGCACTTGGTAAAGATTGGAATCCATACCTGGTTTGGTTTTGGAAATTCATTATTTGAAGGTCAGAATGGACTGAATAGAATGAGTAGGAGTAAGTCAAAGCTCACAGCTGCAGTCCCTGGATGTGTCATTTCCCTTTACTAATTCACCTTTCACTTAAATGGAGTAATAACAACTCATGCTGGTGATATGGCAGCCCCAAAATGAGGAAAATGTTGCTATCTTTTGAAAAGCAATAGGAAATATTACATGCGTGGTGATTGAAAAGCATCTCCTACAGTTTATTTTTGCTACAGATTAAATAAGTCTTTGGTAAAATGTCTTCTGGAATACGGTGTTTTATATAATGAGTGCCTACTATTTCCTAGTAGCATTAACAGCAGTATTTAAAATTTATTTATCAAAGACTGCTAGCACAGTTGCAGATAGTCTGTGAACACCTGGAATAGTCATTATTCCATCTCTTAATATATATAGCTCATAGGAACTTACATAAGATTAAACTATAATCAGCATCCATAATCTGTGATAACTAAGAAGACATTGCAATTTTCTGAGGGGGAAAAAAAAAATGCAGTTACCAAACTTGTCGTTATGGAGCAATCTTACATCATCTTGCAGGATTCATCGGCTCTTGATGTTGGTCTTTGATTGACTTATTTTATTTTATGGGTTTTTTTAAATTTTTCCTGCCCTGAGATATAAATACCTACAGTTTAGAAATCATTCTCATGTGGTAGAGAGTTGCTAACCCATAGTATGAGTACATAACTGCTGTCCGTATTGAGCTAGTTTTATTTATGTCTATTCCTCAATTGATGACCTCTCCTGGAAAAGTTCTGTCCGACAGCCGATTCTGCCAAAATTCATAAGCAAATGAGCTCAGTATCGGCGTACGGCAAAACTGCAGTACAATGGTTTTGGCATCTGAAACAGGAAAGAAAAAGCTTTGCAAGGAGAGAATGAGAAGAAATAATAGGGATATTAAAATGAGTCTATATTTAGGGCCACCCCTATACTCCCTGGATGTTATAATGCCAACTAGCCATTAATACTCCAGAATGTATTTTCTGTGGCTTTACTCCTTATGTCTTTCTGTAGCCAAAGCTTTTTCAAGTGAAATTCATTGGCTTTTCAGCATACAGAACTTAAAGGCTGGACACTGTATGAAGAGTTGCTATTAAACCCTGGCCTCTGTTGGATACAGTATGAAGGAATGAAGTTAGTACTTCTGATAAAGCCCTCACTTGCCTCCTCCACTACTCTTTATTCTGTCAGACCACGAGTAATACATACAGCTCTTACACCTTTTGTAATGACAGCTGCCTGTCTGCTGCTTTTTAGGGTTGGGAGGCTGGGGGAGGCAGGTCGGGTATTAATTTGGTCAAATAATATACAATATAAAGATGCAGTGGAGGGTACTAAGTGGTCAAATCCATTCAATCTGAAGAGGGGTCGTAAATGTTGTTCATCTTTCCTAAATGTCTATCTATGGCTGCCTGTTTGAGACAGAATGACACCAAGCGTTAGTCTGGTCCAGGAAGGCTATTCCTATGTTCTTACACTGGATTCCATAGATTATAATTTCGTGGCTGTTACATCAACAGGAAAATGTTTCAAAGCCTAAAATTTCTGACCAGAATTTATTCTTTCTTTCCTTTGGGTAATCTTTCCTTATAAACAGTTTTGTTTGGAAAAAAGAACAAAGTCTTTCAGGTAAAAAACATAACAAGCTTTCAGATGAAGTTTTCCTTCAGATCTCAAATAAAAGAAGCACACTTCAAAGATGAATATAAGTTGAATTTAGCTGTATTAGTTTATAAATGATTTAGCTTTACAAGCTTTAGTAGGTCATTTAAAGAACAGTATCTCTTGTGTTCATTAAAAAAGTCTTAATTATTTTTGTGATTAAAGGCTAATTAGGATTTCTTCAGTTTTTATTCTACAAATATGGTTTGTTTAGAAGTTACCTGAAAAATTAAGAGAAACTAAACAGAAGTATTTTAAAACCAAAATAAGAGTATTTAAAATAGCATTTTCTTCCAAGAACAGAAGAGTGAGAAAGGGGTTGTTAATGTCTATCCTGAAGACCATGCGTGACAGATGGATACAATTTCAGCTAAAACTGCAGGAATCTTTGATCCCTGACATAATCTGATTGTACATTGGCATAACCAATTTAAGAGTAATACTGCCCCGTCGATATCGAATTGAAGGAAGACTAGCAGTCTGGCTTTAAAAACACTGTGTCCCCTGGACATTGATGTCTTTAGTGGATAAGAAGTACCTTAGGAAATTAAAAAAAAAAATAACTATTTAAAATTAGGAAATTTTAACTAAAAATTCTGAAAATGCTTTTTTTTAAAGCAGAAGAATACTACTATTCTGCTGATTTTCTTTAAGGAATTATGGCACCTCTAGAAGAGGTTTTAGAGCTGTAGGTCATGTTAAACCGCTGTGTATATAAGCTCAATATAACAGTTATTACATTGACATCTTTCTTACTGAAAAAAGGAAGTCCAAAAAGCTATAGATTTTAAAATTTACATGAACAACTTGGCTGACTCTGAGGAACCCAGTATTAGGTAATTATTAGGAAGCAATATGAACATGTCTTTTTTGAGTTTTCTGTGTCTGATGGGGAGTCCATCAACAAAACTAAGGCAGCTATTCTTATAAACTGAGCAGCATTTGTGTTCAAAATTTGATATAAAATTTGAGGCTAATTCTTTGGACTTTGATTTCAGAATTCACAACAATATATCTCATTCTCTGTTGTACTTGTGAATGCAAAGTGTCATCGTGGAGATTGCAGGTCCCAATTGCCTAAGTAAGAAGCAGAACCCTCCTGAATCTCAGTTCAGCATTTCAGCTACCTAGAACCTTTGGATGTCTTCCGAGATGTTGGTGTGACCTTATGGCAAATTGCCTGGCTATTTTCTCTCCAGATCACTTTTCCTTTGATAAAGGTCTCTGCCAGTTGCAGTTTAGGTTGTAATTGTGTGTGCGTGTGCTGATTTTTGCCAAACCCACATTTCTAAGCAGTTCTAGAGCTCCCGTATCACTGTGGCAGACTGCAGAAAACCTGAGTAATTCAATCGGCTGCTCCGACTTCTTCTCTAGGGGAGATTTAATGAACTGCTAGCCTATTATAAATCCAAGTCTCTGTGGTAGTAGATCAGTATTACATTTTTACTGAAGTCTAGAGATAAATGCATAAAATTCAATAGATTAAAATTATATCCTTTTGGTTATAATTGCATTTCCTATGTATATATAAGTTGAATGAGAGTGGGAAGGTTGGGGAAAATATAATTACACAAAAAAGCCACAATCCTTTTGTCTCAGCTAAATGCCCAGCATTTTTTTTATGCTAGGCACTGTAGTGCAGCTAACTGTAAACTACATTTAATGCCTTAGGAAATAAAATGTGTTTAAATATTATGGCGGTAAAATCAATCTAGATTATTATGAGAAATAAAACAGCTATATTTTTGGCAGTAACTTTTTTTTAGGATTTCAGTAAAAAGAAATGGGAATACAGAAATAATAAATGATCAAGTGGTGGCTTAATCATTTTGTAAGTTGCTCGAATGATCTCTGAATAAGGATAATTGCCCTAATTCAGCTATATCAGCTATTGTAAGGAAATGAAAGTGTTGCTGACCAAGCAATTCTGACAGTCCTCCCACCTCCCTCTCCCCGAATATGAAATCTTTATATTACTAATATAACCTTTTGAACAACTGGCACTTTTTCTGTCATGTTTCAACACTAAACAGTAGTGGACATTCTGAAACTATTTCATGGTCACAGAGGGCAGTAGTTGTATTGTTACCGGTCCTGAGGCCCATGAGAGGTGGGGAAGGGTGAGGGATTAGGGGCTGTCACAGGGAAGAGTTTATGGAGGGTGTGTGTGAAGAGTGAAAGGAGTTCAAGTGGTGAAAATTAATCTGCAGAAACTCTGAACTTTGTTCTTTACAAGTCTTTTTGTAGAGCTTTTGAGGGAGCAAAAGTAAATGTATACTGTGATTTTGCAAAGCTACATGAGCAATGCTATGCCATCTGGGAAATAAAAAAGACCCACAAGACAGCAAGTGTGCCTGCAGCAACTCATCACCCTGATCCAAGGCACTGGTGCAAAAAGCAATGAGGGAAATGGGAAAAACCATACACTTTTGGTTTGAAAACAGCCCTGATGGCAAATATTTTTACTTGCAGTCCCATGTGCCTTTCATATTCCTGAAGTCACATAAGGGTGGCTTTGTAGTGATTGCTGTTGACAGGAAGGATTTATTTAAACCAAAGAGTTTCAAAACGCAGCCTGATACTCTGCTGTCAGAGATGCCCATGCACTGGGGTGCTGGAGAGCAGCTGAACACCGGCTGTAGCTGTTTGTCTGTATGGGGATGACACTGAGGCGGCTGGTCCCCAAGACACACTCATTTCAAGGTCGAGAGTGCACGCAGTCCTGAACTTCACCGAGGCTGATGTGAGGGTGGCTATTTCCCTGTGAAGTTTGCTGCTACTCCCAGGAAACTTTATTAGCTGGAAGAAATACACTGAATCACGCAGTGCTGCTCAGCTCTGCCTGAACTTTTCTGGGCAATGTTATAACTCGTGAACTAGATCAGTCTATGTCAGGAAAAAAAGTTCTATAAAGCATACATCAAAAAAATCCAACCCAAAACACTCCCCCAGAAAAAATGCAAAGAAAACCCCAAACCTGACTCCCCTTCCTCCAAAAGAAACCCAGAAAAAACAAAGCCACATTTTTGAAGCATAATGTCTAGAGGAATGCTGATGTAACTGCAAATGTCACTATCAGTCATTTTACATGTTTTGCAGTGTTCCATTTCCATCTTTATGTATATATGGCCTTTTCCAACCTTATATATTTCTATTTTCCAGGTATAAAATGTCTGACATTCACTGCTTAAGAACTAGCCAGAATTCTTTCAATTTTCTAAGTTATTTCCTTCTTACTCTTTCCGATATCTTTCTGTTTAAGTCAACCGATCTGAGCACACTATTTTTATTTAATCCTGTCATTTTTACTGTGAATATTGCAATGGTTTGGGTTTTTTTGTGTGTGTTTTTTTTTTTTCCCCCTCCTTTTTTACATAGCTGTGTTTTTCCAACACATCCATCACACAGCTTTGTTTTGATAGGTACCCTGACACCCCTAATTGTCCACCCTTTTCCCTAGGCTGATGTTTCTGTTGAGCTGAATGCAAATTCATACATGCTGTCAGCATTGATGCTAAGCAAATACAGAAATCTACAATTTAGCTCTCTGCTGACAGATGGTGGCAACCGGTAGTGCTGGTAGGCCTGGCACCTCCTTCTCGTCGTTGTGGCTGGTGAATGTTTAGGGAGAATAGTGTAGCTTATTTTTCTGTTGAGTAGTTACCAGCATGGGCATTGTATTATTTAGGGGAGGAAAGCAGAGGGATTTATCTCATTTGTTGTTTAGTTGTTATAGTCATTTTGCTTCCTTTATACTCTTGAGCTCAGAATCTGTTTCTCTACGGATTTGAAAGGCCATTCATTCACTGTACAACAGTGAGGTGTTTTACACGGATGGGAATCTAGTGTTTGCTTTTGAAAACTGATGATCAAATCCCAACACAAGGACACCAAGATACATGGTCAGCAGGAAAGGAGATTTTCACCCACATGAAGGGACAAACTTCTAGAATACAGCAGGAACAACAAAAAAAAAAATAAAAATTGAGTCTTCTGCTGGTTTTAGGCGAGGAATTCAACTACAAGTCTCCATCATATCCCCTTTTTGTTGTTAGAGATATTTGTGGTCAATGAATAGTAGGATCAGGGAGGGAAAGGTGTTTCCAATTACTGTGTTTTTTTTTCTCTGTGCAAGTGGATGCATAGGAGTGTCATTTCTTATTTTACTATATTGTGCTCCTAAGACTCTAAAACTGATCTTTAAAGGAAAATAATATTGTACTTAATACATGAAAATATTTCATCATGTATTTAATTTTTATGCAGAATATCAACTGCCTCAGAGTCCTTAAGACTTAAAACTTAACATTATAGAGCTTTCCGAGATGACGTAGTTAACTGCTGTTATTCAAGTGTTTGATAAACACGACAAAACAACTCTGAGAAGTGCATTGGTGAATCATCAGTGACAACTTCAGACTCATGGGGAACAACTTGCAGCTTGTCCTGGTTTGAGTGAGAACAGAACTAATTCTGTTCAGTGATTTTACTTCTCAGCTCAGTTCTTCTAACTAACTGCACTGTCTGAAGTTAGCAGCCTGTTTGCACAGACAGAGTCTGCTGCTGGCAGTGATAACACCCCATGGTTAGAGTTGCTACCCAGGGTTGGTGTGCAGACCAAGGCCACTGCTGGATCTGGTGTACTAACCACATTGGGGGGTGCAGGAAAGTGAAAGGCCACACCTGCAGGGAGGAGCAGACAGGGCAGGTGACCCCAAACTGACCAATGAGGGATTCCATCCCATAGACGTCATACTCAGTATGAAGCTGAGGGATCTGAAGGGTCTGTCTCGCTCTCTTGGGGCTCCTGGGCTCTTCTCCCCCCTTGGACTGCTTTGCCAGCTTTGCTTGGCTGGGCTCAGACCCTCTTTCAGTTCTTTCCTTGGAGCATCCAAGGAAGACTCTGTGCGTTCTGCCTTTGATCCCAACTGGTGTGTTCTGAACCTGGTACCAGAATCCAGCTCCTGGACACAGCTCCCATCTGCTGCGGGGCTCAGCCTGGGACTCCCTTGGTGGCTGCTCCACAGCATCAGTGGAGATGGTGATGGAATTACCATCTGGGGGGGGTTGGGTTCCATACTAGTTGTGTATATATTTGTATATATTCTATTTTTATTATTATCATTTTCATCTTAATTAGAACTGTTCTAGTTTCCTTTTCTAATCACTAAGTCTCTCTCCCTTTTTCCCTTTCCCTTCCCCTTTGGGTAGCGAGGGGGGGGTCACCAGAGAGCGTCTGTTACAGGTCTATAAGGAGCTGTCCTGACCCTAAACCGTGACACAGGCTGAGCAGCAGAGCAAATGGAGAGTGGAATGTGCTGAGGAAGATCCCTTCCTCTGCCTCCAAATGAAATTGTGGTTTGTCCCAGCTCTCCAAAGTGGTCATCTGGAGATATTTCAGGAGATCTTTAAAACTACTTCTCATCTATGCCTCACTTTTTTTTTTTTTTTTTTTTTTTTTTTTTTTGGTTAAAAAGAAGGTTCTGGATTGCAAGGTCCTGGGTCTTTAGACAATTTATATAAGATTTGTCTTACATTTTAAGAATTAATTTATTATAAGGATGGTTTATCTCCTTATTACTCTGTTGCTTTCTCTATACCTCCAATATTATTAGAATAAGAGTTATATTTAATATCATGGCATATAATTATCATTGTGATTGTATGGGATTTGGATAAGCCTCAGGTTGGGAATTCTTTCCCCTGTCCTTTTCATATTAATTTTTTAGAAAAGTTTGGCAACTGAGTTAACAGAAAGAACGCTGAGCTGCAGGGAGTCATTCCCATTTGGTACTTGGTGTGCACAAAAGTGCATGTTTTGTGCCGGTCTTCTAAGTAGAGGAGTTAAGATCCTTTAAGATGCTCAGTGTTATAGTTTTCAAGGTTAGTAGTGCACGAACAGTAGCTTATTAAATGTTCACGCTACATATTTATAGGTAACTATATACATTAATTATACTGAGGTGTTCTCATGAATTTCAAGTAATTTTTAACATGTTTTTGTAACATTATTTGGCCTTATTTTAAAGGTGATGTCATTTAAACAAAATAACTTGTGTTTCTTAAATAGGTGCTACTAACACATGTATTTCAATAACAATCAGGATGTCTTTGGAACAAAAATATTTAATGTCAGCGTTTTGTCGCATAATGAAGTAGCACAACCTTCAGCAGGTATTAGTGGTTCACTGAAGGAATCAAATACTGGAAAAGAGGTTTGCACCTGTCCTAGCTGTACGAATAGAATCAAAATGATAGAAATCAGCAGTTTGTGGTGATAGAAGACTGGCTTATTCCCACTGACAAATACTGGAGCACTAAAGCCAGAATGTTGTCCATCAATCTTATATGTCTTGTGCATTGATGGGAGACAGTGGCTGGGCTACAAGTTTGCAGCACCATGTCTTCTGAAACACAAGCACTGCACTAAATAGTGTTGGGTGACCTGCTAGCCATCAGTTTTGTTCTGCCTGGACTCAGTATTCTTGTTAGTGATGATAGAAAAGGAATTATCATCTCTGACATAGCTTTTGCTTTTGCAGTGTTTCTCCTGGACAAGTAAGAACTTTAATCTGTATGAAGAAATATAAACAGTTCCCCTCCCTGCAATATTTTCATGTGTTTTATCTTAGCAAATCCTTAATTCTTTGTGTCTCGCGTGCATCAGATAAACGTCCCAGGTATATGACAATTACTATATTAGACAGTTATAAAGGAAACATGTCAGTGATTTCATTGAGCTCAGTTTCTTGTTCATCTTTTTTAGTCGATGCAATAGCATAAAGGAATTTTCATGGGTTTTTCTAAGATGTAGTTCTAAAAATAACACCTTAATGGCTGCAGATGACATGCAGTACCATGTGAAAGGCCCTTTGGACTCATGTAAAATATGTGGCTTAGGAGAAAAGCCATCTATGTGTTCTGTGAAAAAAAATGACAGGAGGCTTAATGTGAAATTTTGCTCTCACAAGGGCAAAAAAGAACAAAAAAATCCATTTTCTTTACCAAAGCTAAATTTTTTGTGTGCCAATTTGATTTTGTGAAAAGTCAAAATTGTTCTATCTATGAAACATATTGAAGGTATCTGGGAGACAATAAAATAGCAGGTTAATGTTTGAGGGGAAAATGTCATCCATATAAAACAAAGCATGCAAATGGGAACTATCACATCTGAGGCTTTAGTAAATCAAATTCATGAAAGGTCATATTGTAGAAATTGTGAATACAGATCTATATCTAGATTCTCAGCATAAAATTAAGAATGAATATGAAATAAAAGGTAACACTTTCCTGATGTAACTCATTTGGGAACAGTTCACTGAAAAACGCACAACGTGCAGTTTAGAGGAGCAAAATATTTGACCACTTGGACAGCGGTCTGGACTGCAGTTTCAAAAGGCGTGAAGGATGTAGAAGGCAGTGTTATGCAAGACTAGTTATCTTCTTAGTTTGTAAAGGCAGTAAACATGAATTCTTCTCGCTGTCTTTACGACTGAGATTTGATGACAGCCTGCATTTTCTGGAAGTACAATCTCAACAGGTTCAATATCTGGATCCAATTCAGTGAAAGTCATTGTGCCTTGGAATAAGGTGGAGATATGGGTTAACTTCTGAGCTAATGTGTGAGGCAGCGCTGTGAAAGGGATGCTGGGCTCCCGACTGTAGCAAAGAGATTGCAACAGAACAGCTGAATAAAGGAAAACGACCATCAGTGGGTCTTTGTAGTACTGTGCAGAAGAGAGGTACTTGAGTTAGATTTTGGACACTCCTTTAAAGCCCAAAGAGAGAACCCTGAAAATGCAGGGCCTTCAGCATTTTAGTCACATACTGATGAAACCTGTAAAAATGAGATTGTACTTTTTCTTAGTAAAACATTTCTTTCTACAAGAAAGGCTGTTAAGTTGTTATTATGATATTATTCACTGTCTTCAATCTTTAATCTATAGGACGGGCAAATTAAAGGGAGGAAGGAAAATATAGTGAAAAATAAAAGCATTAATCAAAAGCTAAAACTATGTAATTAATTCATTACTTTCTCAATTAGGATAAATCCACTAATGTAAAATACCAAAGTCATAGTTTTAGTTAATGGTATAGCATTTTTTCATTGCAAATTGACAATCATTTAAGAAATAAGTGGCACTTAAGATAACAGCTGGAGCTGTCACCAGTTCTCTTTCTCCCTGTGTTAGCTGTCAACTGGTCAAAATTCCCCGTTTCTCCATTTCTTGCACTTACAAAACACTGTACAGTGTTCACTGGTACTTCTGAGTGTGGTTAAAAAAAAAAAAAAGGAAAAAGACAAAAAAAAAAAAAGAAAGAGTGGCTTTGAAAAAGATATTAATGTCTTTAGGAGTGGGAAAAGAGCATGTGTGGGTGAATGGAACATCTCCTGGGCAGATACATTATGTTTCACAGGGCACTGAAAAACATCAGGTCCTACAGGTCAAGACTGTCAGTTCCCATCTCCGTGAAGAGAATGTCGTAAGTTGCTATATAATAGCACATAATATTATTGAGGGAGTGATTGTGAACTTCTGACACCATCTTAGGCACACTTGGCTCCTGCATGTAATTACGTGATTTGCTCCTGCAGAGCTTTGTTTTAGGTCAGAGGTTTTCTCTACTTTTTTCTTTTTTTCCAGTTGCAATCAGCTTAGTTGAAGTCATTGTGGCTTGTGTGACTTTGGATGTTCTATAGCTATGGAATTCCAATTTACAATCTGCTGTGAATAAAAGGAGTAATTTTTCTTATTAACCCTAAGAATATTTATTTAACAAATAAGTATCTCAAGATAAGATAATAAGTATGTCGAGATAAGCTGACTGTTACAGGGAGGATAACTTCCAGATACTACTGTTTCAAGTTTTTCAAGTAAACCACAATGAAAATACAGTAGAGTAGGCATTCTATAATGCCACACTAAATAAACTACAAGTGATTCTTTTCAGTGACAATTCTGACAACTGCATTCAAATTCCTTGTTAGTCACTGTTGCTTCTCCCAGTCCTGGATCTGTTTATTGCTCTAACAACCTCAAAGCACTTCAAAGCATCTGAGGGAATGGAGGAGAAAAGTTGTGTTTAGTGGGGGGTCTGAGGACCTTCTCAAGCTCAAAATGATGATACGGTTCATGACCTGTTTCTGTTACCATTTCATCTGTTGGCATTCTCGCCATGCCTTCTGTGTTGTTTGATTATTTCTTGAGATAAATGCTGAATGGGACAGTGAAAACAGTGACAGAGATTTTGGGAAGGTGGATTTAGACAATATTGACTGGAGAAGCAAGGAGGAGAAACAGGATCTGCGTTAACACCTACATGATTCCTTCGACCATGACATGCTGTCAGTGCATGTGGTGGCCAAGTGAGGGTACAGTTAGCAATCCCTAACTTGTTCTATAGCTTAGTACTGGCCTACTCTATGTGTGTGTGTATACACCTATCTTCATACATATACTCACCTAGTAATCAGTCCGTAGGCCAACAAGGTTGGATGGTATTCAACTGTTGTGAAAACCTATAGCAGAATCACGGCAGTTTTAACGCAGAGTTACGTAAAGAGGAAAGATAGCCTTGTGTGCTGAGATTCTGCAATAAAACACCATCCCAGGACAGTACTTCAGACATTTCTCATCCGTGAGAGGAGCTGATTGGATTGAAACAGATTAGAAATTTATGTAGAGACCTTAAACTCATTATAGTGTAGATTTCATTGGCATATAGAATTCTCCAGCCTGCACATTAATGTGCTGCATATATGCTCCTTTAGGTTTATCTGTAGCCACTTCAGTAAGGATCCAGTGCAGAGTTTGGGGTTTAGTTTTGCTGATTCCTCTGGAAAGGTTACCTACTTATTAAAGACCTATCCATGGTTCATTAGGAGGCATAATTTGTGAGGCTGAATTGTAGAAAAATGCAAAATTTGCTTTTTTGTACCACCTGTAGCTGCATGGAATTAGACAAAAGCTATTTAAAATGAATTTGTGATATTTTTATCTTGGAGAGCTAGAGCTGTGATTTCCCCAGATACCCATAAACTACATAGACTTTCATTGTTGTTTGGTTTTGGTTTTTTTTTAACCTTCCTTTGGGCCTTTTGTGCTACTCCATTTTCAGTTTGTTGATGTTCAGCTTCTTTGGAAAGGGTATATCCGAATAAATACAAGTTAATAAAGGACAGAGGGTACAATGGGAGCTCCTGGGTCATAATGCTCAGTTCCATGCAATTGGAGGCAACCAGATCATAGAAATACATTCCTAATTTTTTCTTGTTTGCAAGCTTTTGACTGTTGTTTTTACCACTGCTACTTGTGTTATGAAGCTGTTAACATTCTTAAAATCGTTACTGCTTGAAACTGTTTACCAATTTCCATTAAGAAACAGCCAGGTTTTGTACATGAGTCTTCACTTTTTCATTCAGCCGAAGTTAAACTAAAAGAAAAGTCACCATACTCAGTTTCCAGCCTTAATTTAAGGAAGATGAACTTTCTTAAAAAAAATCATTTAAGATAAAAAATACTGCAGTTATCTGCTGTGATGAAAAATCACTTAATTTGGATGATTAGTGGCCACAATCATCATGTCTAACCGGTCTTTTGTCAAAAGGGCATTGGTAGTTTTCTGTCTTACTAGGATAATTCTTAGAAATGTGTTTGTGAGACTCAGTAAATTCTCCAGGATGTAGTGGAAAAGTTACTACTGGAAAACAGGTAGTTTGTAACAGTGAAATCAACTGAAGCTCATCTCGCTGTACATAGAATACATTGATAATAAGCATCAGAGAAAGGGACCCAAGACAAAAAGGTGAAAATGGAGCCACCAGAGTTCCGTATAAGATTGTGTTGATTTAAGAGTCCTATCTTCCGAAAGGTTTCCATTTGCCCCTGCAATCCTCTCTTAATTCCTAAGTGAGAAGGGGAAGAGGTGTTTGGTTTGTCCTCTTATAACTTGGTGATCATCGTCAAATCCCAGCATAGCAGTGAGTTTGGTTCTACCGATGCATTTTAGAGCATTCCCTCTTCTCCCCCTAGGTCACAGTTTGAAGCGTCCATAAATAAGTAATGTTAATCAATATACAGTTAACTCGTATCTCACTCAGTTGAGTTACATTTCCTTGGTTGAACCAGGAACACTCTTTTTTTCTTTCTAGTTTGTACCTTTTAGATATCAATTTTGTGTCTCATAAGTGATTTATAGGCCACAGATTAATTCATTGAAGGTTAAATGCACATTTGGGTGCAACGTGAGTGATTTCAGCTTATACTTTTAGTCCATAGAGGAAAACAAAACTCCTTCTTAAATATAGTAGAATAGGAATATATAGTGAAACCAGGTGAGTATTATGTCTGGTTAGAAAGTTTATCAGAGTGTTTTTCTTAACTGGTATGTAGTCCTAATTATTACAATGAAGAAAAGAGGAATATTTCTGTGAAAAATACTTTCAAGATTGTAAACCTTCAGGGATTTAATCTTTCATCTGCAAAACTTCATTACTCTAAAGACATTAACTTTGTGAGGAGTTTGCTATATAAAAGAGTTACCATTCTGACAAAGAACCTTGAAAAACTCACAAGAATTTCTGATGAAAGCATGTGAAAACATTTGATGTAGATAAATAACACACATGCATATTCATGTTTAAAATTATTGCAAAAGTTTGATAAGACAGCCGTGAAAACAAATAATTGATTCAAGGTTACATTGGCAAAAGAATAATAAACTTCAAGGTGAAATAAATGCAGCAATAGATATTAATAATAAACCCCATCCAATTTATTGGGGAATATATGTAGGGTCAAAGGCATAGATACAGTTACCAACTATTTATTAAACATTTCTTAAGGTATTTGACCATTGTTAAGTTTATCTGTAGCTTTTACCTGCATTTTATCATCGTGACTATGAAGGTACTGTCTTTGAACAAAAATGATGTGCCTTCTATCAAAGTGAGAGATGCCAACATTTGTTGTCATTATCCTCTTGACTGTCTTGTCATCGTGCCCTCTCAAAAGGCACCTTTTTTAAGCTCATCTTAATTACAGTCAATATGCAAATTCTGCATAAACTCTCCCAGTGAGAATCTTTTCAAGAAAGAATCAACATGTTTTTTATGTGTTTGTAATCAAACCGGGACTGTGGATACTTTCATTTGCATATTCTGAAATGTACAGAACAAACACTTCCTCGTCCTCCATCAAGAGAAATTGAACACTGATTGAGTAGGCTATAAATTAATACTTTCTCCTACCTTCAGTTCCTATTTTATGTCTTGCATTATTAACTTGTTTTATGATGTAACCTTAAAAAATGCTTTTAAAAGATCCTTTACCACCGCCCTCAAATTCATGATGTCCTTAGGGAGCAGTGGATGGTAGTGGGAAGGGTCAATACTACCATATAAAGTCTTCAGTTGGAAAGTTCTCTGAGGTATTTCATTTCTTTTAGTCCATCTCATCTGCTCATGCTACATGCCAAGTGAATTGCTGCTGTAAATGAAATCACCTTCTGATGAACAATACCAATTTATAATCATTAGTTAAAATAATAGCTTCAATAAAGTAGTCATCAGCTTTCAGCCGATGCTTTTAAAGAATGCGATCCTGGGTGGTTTTTTACAAAAGGCATTTGAAAAGTGAGATACGGCAGGAGTCAGAGCTAGCGAGTGGATTAGCATTCACACAGATCTTTGTATTGAGTGTTACTGCTTTGAATATTAGTTCGATACTTGTAAATACTATTCATAGCTGGCGAATTAAAAACAACTGCAGTGGCATATGTGCTGATCATATACATTGCTATTACCAGTGATCTTTATGTGCATGGAATTGAATAATCTACGGTAACACAGTTTGGCATATGGCACAAAATGTTTAAATATGATGTGAAGCTCTTTGCCTTCTGTAGCTGTGCAGTGTGTCATGCACAGTCTTTTAAACTGTTGGATGTCTCACTGATCTTGGTCCTTAAAAATAATTTTCTTTTGTTCAGTATTTGCATTCAATTCAAACCAACCATTCCTTATAATTTAGCCTTTTACTGCTTGCCTAAAAAGCTACCCCTGAGCCAGCATGCAAATCAAACAGCTCTTTATCCTCCTATATGTGTGATATTTAGATGAAGAGGGAGGAGACAATAAAAGTGCAGCTTTCAAAACTCAATTGCTTCATATCAAACCATTGACATTTTTCAAATGTATCTTTCTTTGTTTAAAAATTATACCCCATAATAATACATTGTCTTAGAACAGATGCAATATTAACAGTGCTATGACTGTCTGGGCACAATTTGGGTCTACCAAAGAAATATATTAACTGGTATTGCAGTAAGATGACTTGTATCAGAAAAGCCAGTTTGGTATCTCCGAGGAAATCTGTGATTTACTACTCTCTTAGTTTCATCCAAATCAGACATGTTTGGCTGTAACAGCAGGTGTAATAGATATAAATGCATTCACATGGTCCTTGTTTCTGGTAGTTGAACTCTGTATTCTTAATTCTCCCTTACATAAGTTTACAGATACGTTAGTACATCTTGAAACATTTTAATGCAACTTAATCTAGATTAATATGCCTGTAAAATAGATAGATAGATTATATAGGATATATGGGAAGTCTGGAAACTTGAAGTCATTAAAAGACCAATGAAATTAAGTGTTACTGGGTTACTATTATTATGCAACACCTGAACAAACAAGTTTTTTCCAGAATCATTTACTGATACATTTGTCATATTAATATACCAATGTCTGCAAAGCACCTGAAGTGCAATATATGAGCTGTAAAGCATTTCTTACCTCAGCATAAATATTTTTTCTTTTTCATCCCTCTTCTCTGCCTTTTGTCTTTACAGGCATGTAGCAATATTTATTGGGAAGAAGGGATAATCTTTGGACCCCACTATTTGTATAACTTGAAGGATATAGCTATATCACATTTGTTTCACTTGCCTATAAGGCTCAATGCTCTAGATTACTACCGAGTGTTGGTCAGTCAGTGTCATCATCAGTTCTAACAAAAGCGATCAGCTCCATTTTCTCACCTATAAATTAAAAAAAAAAAAAATCACTGTAAACCTAACTTCCTTAGACACTCATTATTTATTTGGGTTGTTTCATGCACAGATGCTCAGCCAATGTCAATGTAAATCTGACCTTTAGAAATATTTTCAGTATAACATCAAAGAGGTACAATACTTAGTTCTGTGAGCTTGCTAGAACAAACAAATCGCAATAGCAGCAGCTTCTCCTCAGTAGCAGAAGTGCATCTTCAACCTTCTTTTCTACTCTCACAAAATCAAGGAAATGTCAATGTTTTGAGAAGATAAAGAGGTCAGCAATTAAAACATTTCAACCACAGCAGATATTTTCTTTACCAAGATGATCACAGGCACAGACCTGTAAGGATTGGCATTTACTGTCTGTATGGCTCCACCATTAGTATACTTGCAGGTGGAGCTCCCATGGAAGTCAGGTGCTTTCAGGTGTGAATGCAGTAACATGCAAAATCTTTTGATTTTAAGCTCAAAGATGTCATGCAATGCTAGCGCTCTCTGAAAACTTTTATTTCCAGAGAAAGAATGGAAACTGTTTGAAGATTTTTTTGCTAGCTTCCTATTCCATATTGCTTAGCAGTCTACTATAGAGAAGACCCATCAACAACATAGGAAGTGCCAATTTCTGCTGCTTCATTAGGAAATAATTTTATAGGGTCACCATATTTGTCGTTAACCAATATACATGCATGTTTTCTTGAGATAAATTATTCTATCTGCACCATGTACTTTGTTTTAATGTCCAAGTTTTGAATGGCAGGGAATTCCTTCCTCTCCAACATTATAATTAAGGGTGGAACGTTAAGAACCACCAGTATCTGTGTATGCTTTGCCAAGTTAATCTTCAAGAAAACTATTCTCTTAACTAGTGCCCCCAAGTTGATTCTAAATTTTCAGTTCACCACCATGACTTAAACTCAGTCCTGTAACTGATAAACTTCATTTGAGAGCAAAACTTTCCTCCCCAGTTTATTATACTGCATTGAAATTGGCACAGTCCTGTCTGGAAGTGGCACAGTAATAGATATTTTCTTTCGGAAAAAAAATGATAAAGCATCTTAAGGTCTTTTAGCGACATTTCAAAAGGTTTCTTCATCACAGAGAACTTGTTAACATAAATATGCATATTTTTTTTGGTACAATGGTGCTGTCATTTGCTTTTAAGCGCTCTTAGGTTTGCATTGTTCTTTCATATCCTGCTGCAAAAATTCTGCTCTCTGTTGCTAACTTTTTTTCATAATGACAAAGTACAAGATGGTTTTGCTGAAGATTCCTGTATCGACTGGATTATTTCCAACTGATACTGTGTTTCTTGTAAAAAAGGAAACTTGGAAAAGTAAGAGCCAAACAATTTTGGAAGTGTACTTATGTGATTATGAACTATATTGCTAAAGACTTTTTCTTCTTGTTTTGGCATTTCTTCAGGTTAGTGTCCAAACAGTAAATGTTCTGCGTATAATTTACCCTTAAAAATTAATCTGTTAAGCTATTCCATACACTATTTTAGCTTAATTGGGTATTGCTGTCCTTTAGTTTTTAAGAAGGAAAACAATGTTTTCCATAGGTATTTGGGAAAGGAAAAGGATGTGAATTAATTCAATTTGCCAAGACTTAATTTTATTATTTACTGCTTTTTTCAGTGAGTCATTTGCTGGACAGTTAAACGGATCTTAGCACATAGACTGTTTCTCTCCTTGTCACGTCTAAGTGGAATTGTACTTCCTAGAGCCCAGATTTACCGTTGCTTTCATTAGATACGTGAATTTTAGCCAACTGACGTTGAATGGAGTTTTAACAGACTTCTGCCGAGGCTTTAGAAATAACTTCTAGTTACAAATTTCAGTGAAAACACAGCATTCTCATTAGTTTTTCTTTGCACCATCCTGGTTGGGTGTTGCTTCTTTTTTTTTTTTTTTTAATGAAATATAAAGTAAATGAGCTCTGCTTTGTCCATTCCTGTTAGCCCATGGGTGTGTCAGGGCTGCTGATGTTTCACTTTTTCATTATTTCAGTGAAAAGGATTTCAGACAGGAGTTTACAAGAGAAAAAGGGTCTCTCACTTTGTCTTCTATGTGTCTCTGGCTGACTTCGGACCATTTTCTTCCTTTTGATGTGGTTCGTCCTACAGGGAAACCTGAGTGTCACTTGGTCCTCTCAACTCTGAGGTTTTTTTTCCTGTGAGATACATGAATTGTTTCACAGAATCACAGGATGGTGGGTGTTGGAAGGGACCTCTGAAGATCATCTAGTCCAACCCTTCTGACAAATTTTTTGTCACTCACAAAGTCTCTCACTATAACGCGTATCTGTGAGCAGTGCTGTCCTCTGCTCCTTAAAATACTTTGGCCTGTTACACTCAAGACTCTTTCTGAGCTTTGCTGCTCGTGCCCGCGAGGGCCACGCAGAGGCTGGGATGGACGCGCTGCGGCAGCAGCGCTGTGAGGGCTGCCCAGGCGCAGAGGCTCGTACAAATGCTCAGAGATAGAGGAAGTTATGGACAAGGAAAATGAGTTTGGGAATCCCCTTTCAGTGCTCTTAAATGACATTGATCACATAAAGAAATCCCAACTGTGACATTTTGTCATAACAGAGAAAGTAATATTTTGCCAGAAAAGCTTTATCTTGTTGTCTACTCTGTGCAGTAAAAATAGGCTGCAGCCCTTCCCTCGTGTTGGGAAGGTAACATTTTCAAGTCAGCTTCAAATACAGAATAGCCTTTCCCAAGTGTACCCTATCAAGGAACTCTTTCTCTTTTTTTATGCCCTCGGCATCTTTTTTTTTTCATTTTAATGTATAAAAGTAAAGTGTTTTAGGTGCCACTTCTAAAGAAGTTATCGTAAGCCAAAAATTTTATGCAACCTCTCTCTGTGAACAGCTCCTTTCCCACAAGTGTATCCCATTTAAGATGTATTAATAAATCTATATCACTACATTACGGAGGCACCTGTGATTCACGCACTCTCCATATTCTCTTCTTGTTTGGAAAAAGCATCATAAAACATTTAGCAGCTCTACCCTAAGTCCAAATACATTTTTAAGCAATCTAAATTTTTTTTGGGGAAGCATTAGTAATATCTCCATATACTAAGACATTAAAATAGAGAGGGGGAAAAAAACATTTCACTTTTTGATTAGATGTTTTTTAAATCATTCCATTGTAATATATTTTTCTTCTCTCTTCTCAATCATTGATGATGTCAGAAAATAGATTGTTGAGGTAATACTTAATAAAAAGTATGTAAACAACCAGCTAAACTACAGTAGGAAAATTCATTTCTTTAAGAGGTGTATATTGTCAATATTATCCATTCAGTTTAGGGATTAATATAACTGGTTCTAAGGATTCTAGCTCTTAATTTTTCTGGTGTATGATATTGATTATGAATAGAATTCATTGATTTATAGCCTCTGAGTTGCTATGAAAAACTTCTTGTGCTTCCTTCTCTACTTAAAAAAAAAATCCATCTTATAAATCACCCTGCTGTGCCACTTTATCCGCTCTTAAAGGTTCAAATATTCAAATTATCTGCTAATTTGTAACCATAAAAAACATTTTATTGTTTCACTTAACTGCCCTGGGAAAATTTATCCCAATATTGAGTTATGTGACCTTTAGATTCTTTCACAAATAGTGAAGCAGGTAGTTATTTAATTCAGGCTTTTAATCAAATCTGGCTCGTCAGTCTGTATGCATTCTTGAACCTCCAGTCTTAATGTTGATTAAAGCTGGTGCTGTTCCTGATTTAACAATGTAAATTTTCAGAATGAATCTGTACTTAACTGCGTAAGTAAAATATTTATAGGAAGATACCATCCCATTTTCTCTTCATTTGTCTAGACATTTGATTGTAGAAAATGTTATTTTATAATTTAATTGCCAAATAGTTTTTGAAAGTGAGAGTGTGCTTAAAGATAGACATACACTGAACTGTAGTGGTTTCCATTTTTCTTTCTCCTAAATTTTAAGTCCATTTCCCTTCACACATTTTTAGTGAAGACACAGTTCTGTCTGTTAATAGTGATAGTGACCTCTGTGAAAAGTGACAGGACGCACGTATCCATCTAACTCAATTACATATTTCCACAAACACTGCTTCCTTATTGATACTGACCATTTCGAACGGTACTCAATCTCCTCATTGTTCTATTGTGGGGACAACTGGGCTTTCAGTTCTTGAGAGTGAAATCAGTGATGATTGTAAAACCTGAAAGAATAAAGTAATGCAGCCAGAGATTTTTTTCTGTAGCATAGTCATCTCCCTTATGTGCATGGCTTTAAGTCAGTCATATAGCACAACACGCTGTAAGCTAATAGCAGTGTATTATTTCATGAGCAAAGTGTTTGAAGCTAATTTGCAAACTCTAAGTTTTTTTACGTTTACAGAAATGTATAAGCCAAACTATGATGGTTTCAATACAGTTCCTTGGTACTGAATCAGCTCAGTGTCACTGCAGCACATTTCCATTAAAGCTACAATATTTGTGAGATAAATGGCTTGGAAGATCCAAGGCCATCTTTATCTTTTTTCCTTCTCCAGTTTTCTATTTCATTTTGGTTTTTACCATAGCGTTTGTCGTCTATCCTATCCAGGAAAGATCTCAGTATTGGTTTGTATTCTGCTTTCTTACCATTTTGTAGTGAAAATTTCCTTAGTTTTATCCTTAGTTATATCGTGACCACGATAAGGTGCTAGACACTATTATTAGGAGAGAAATTATTTACACATCCAAATTTTTCTCAAAAAAGGTGGTGACAAGGAAAGTGTCCAGATTGCTGGTACGCTCCCAGGTGGCAAGGCACAGGATTGCATGTGTGCCACCCCCATGGTGCACCCACCTGTGGTGTGTGTGAAGATCACAGCGTTGTTTCTGTGCCTGCTGTCGATGAGCGTGAGCTGTAAGGGGAGCTTGTGCCTTAGATGTCTACACAGTTACCTGTGTATGTATCTGATTTATAAGAAAGATCTATGAAACTGAAAGAAGTTGGATTAATAAATAGAAGGGAAAAGAGACACATAATAGCAGTTTAAAGTTAATTAATGAGACAGATCAACATTTGTTTAAAAAAAAAAAAAATTACAATGTACTTCTTCCAATAATTGGTTGACCTTTGTCAAGCTCTGTACCTGATTTCAGCAAAATCTGTGTTATGATGTCTGCTGTCAAGGAAGACATTTCAGGCTCAGCTTTTCTCTGTAACAGACGGATCACTGAAGTTTTGCACTAGTATTTCAGTTCGAATTTCCTATATCCAATCTGATTAGTTAATGAATGTCTACATCTAGTAGTAGAGTTGAGCTCAGCTGTGCTGCCTGAAACAGAATCTGTCCCAAAGTATTAATGTTCTCCATGCAATTTCCCTCACTTCACAAGGGAAACAAAACTGGGTTCTGCATATAATCTAGGAGTGCTGTGTTACTCGGTGTAGTCATATGTTGTCTAATTAAGTGACTTCACAGTTAAAGAGAAATTCATCTCTTTGCAGACAACTTTTAGTGAAGTATGGATGTGGCTGGAGAAGGAAGCTCCTTTTTCACCGTGTTTTCTTGGGACCTTCTCTCATTCCCCGCTTTGGACTTCTAAAATACAGGTAATAATGTCATTAACATCTAGTTGATGATGTGTTGCATATGTTTAGCTTCTGATGAGAATAGGGTTTTTTTCCATTTCAAAGAAGTCTGCATGGCTCCAAAACTGACCATATGTTTATACATCAGAACAGCATTTTTATCTTTTTTTATAACTTTATATGCTTCCCGTTAAAGTTTCTAAATTAGCTGTAAACATTACTCCATTTCTTCTTCTCCCTTCTCTTCTCCCACCTGCAAATTAGGTACTAAATTTTTAATTAAACTTGCCTTGACATTTTAAGGACACTGAATATCTTTGTCATTTACACAACAGATAACAAAGTAATCCAATTTTCTGGCCTCCCACAAATTATCCCTTCAAAGAATACAGCTCTTGCTTCCCGTGTTTAAAATAAGCATTACCCTTAGCCTAGCAACCACTGTCAATTACTAATCTTTTATTATTGGCTCCAGGGAAAGATTAAAGGAAAAGCTGAAACATAGTTGACAGTTTGGTTATCGCATCTGGAGTAAATGAAAAGCATGGCCTGAATCCATCAGGGAAGATTAGGAAAATGTGAGAAAATTACTGATGTCCTTTTACACGTGTAAATTCAAACTCATTAAAAAATTGAGGTATCTAACTTTTGACAGATCTCCTCTATTGCTTCTTTCACTTCGGAGTAATGCAGTAGATGGCAGAGATAAAGAGGAAAATGTGTTCTCATCAGTGAAACAAGTACAGTGATGTTGCTTTACTGTGTGTCTTGGGAGAGACGTGGACGTTCCAACAGTGCATAAACTGTTCCGACTCGTAGCCACACCTGACAACAGGAATGGCTTGAAGGAAAGCTTGCCCTCTGGCCTTACCAAATTGGTTAAATTAAATATTAATAGTTAGCGATAAGAGGAAAACTTAACCAGTTTCCTTACAGAAACTGGTTGAAAGCTGTTGTCTTTCTTCAAAAATTTAGTAAAATTGCATAGCTTATCGTTATGTGTAATCAAATTATTGTTTCGGAAAGCACTGAGACAAAATTAACTTTCTAGGAATTAAATTGTATTTTTTTCAGATAATGGCATAAAGAGTATCTGATTATGTGCCCATACATCCTCTAGTGTGATGGGACACTAATCTTGACTTGAACTTGGGTGCTTCTGAAGCATTGGAAAGAATCCTTTGAAAGGAACTGTTGCTCTGTAGAGTATACAATATCTACTGGATGCAACACTGGATTAAAAGCTAAAGGCCTTCTTTTGGACTTCAGATCTATCTTATCAAATTAATCTTTTTCTCTTTAATGGATTGAAGGGTTGGTTTACCTTCAGCAATATATATCTAAACCTCCACAACAAATAATGCTGCTACGGAACGAAAAACATATAGTACTTAAAAAAAAAAAAAAGTAAAAAAGGTTGTAGGGCAGGGCAAACACTGGTTTGCAGAAAAAGTTGGTACCAACTTTTCAGTATTTTCAGAGACTGAGGCATCAGGCAAACCTCAAAGCTTCAAATGACCCTTTATGTTCAATTTTCAGGTAATCTATCTGTTAACAAGTGTCAAGCATTAATCAAACACAGTAATTGTGCTCTAGATTTATAGTATCAAACAACCGTGATGCTGTCTTATTGGCTGTAGTCTTTAGTAGTTCTTCATCTTGGAGGTCAAGGTGGCAGAGACCAGGCTTGAGAGCCCTTCTACATGGGAAGCCACAACTGAAATGGGGACTTCTCTCTTTCCTAAGCTTCACTGAGCATCATTGGTGTATTTCTATGGAATAAGACCACTTTGGACCAAAGGCTTCTGTGGCTTGTCCAGAGAGGTGTTAACCTCTTGGGTGCCAAGCTATCTTCTCTCGGCCAGCAGAATGTCAACTGGTGATTGTTATTTGGGTGGGTTATCTGATACCTACCACTACCTTAAATTCACAGCTTTTATGCAAGCAAGCAGGTAATACAAGTTTGCTTCCTGTGGTTTGTGTATGTGTACATTCGACAGAGACGTGCATGCTCTGCAAACAAGACCTCTTGACATTCCTGTCCCGATACTCTTGTAATAGGAATATTAGGATGTGGAAGAGTGGGTATTGAATGATGCAGAAACAAGGAGAACACAACATAAACGTCTGTTTAATGACCAGATCATTACAGAGGCTTTCAAGCAGCTAGCTTACCCATTCACCACTATTTCCAATAAAAATAATGAATGTCATTATTTTCATCGTGAAGCCTTAGGGCTTCATTTTCATTCCTGGTGAAAGGTTTCCTTTCGTCTCTGTCATATCATACAAAACCTGTCAGTATACAAATTTCATTTGACTATAATAGACAAAATGACAGTAAAATTTTTTAAAATCTCTTATGACGTGTCTTTTAAATAATTTTCTTGAGATGAAGCACAGATCTTATTATATAAAAATGTTCTAATAGATTAAGGCTGGAAGAACCTGAATGCTATGTTAAATGTTTCAAAATTAGGATAGATTATTTATAAAGCTCTGGCAGGGTTCTGAGGCTTGGAAGCTAGAGGCAGTTCTTCTGACTTTTGAGAAGCATGCACATCAGCAGGACACCCTGTGAAAGTGGGCACTCCTAAGCTTTTGGGTTTTATGATCCTGCCAGGCCTGTGGATGTTCTGTGTGGGGTGGGAAAAACCAAAACCACCAAAGGAACGCAGACAAATACATGATCTTGAGATACAGATAAGATGAAATTAGCTCTTTTGTTGCATATAGGTTTTAAGGGTAGTAGTATACAGTCCTTTTATTTCAAATCTGATGTGCTTTAGGTAATCATCTTAGGTTATCTCCCTATTTTATATACTTTTAAAGTTTAAATGATGATTCAGTTATGCTCACAAAGGGACGTATTAATTCAGCGTCGTGTCATCCCTCAGTCCAAGGATGGTAGCTGACTGGGACTGAAAACTGAATGGAAGGAACTTTGATGTTAGCAGATTCAGAGTCAAGAAACTCCTCAAATGGATTTAGTCCCTTTATGAAAGCTTACCTTTCTGATTTTTTTTCCAAGAACTTTAACGAACTCTAAGATGATAGTAAGACTTGAAGATTATATCTGTCAAAGGTAAATGTGATCAGAAACCCTGTGCAACCTCAGCTCAGAGGTTACTTTAACAGGTTTTAACATCAGAAGTCATTACATTCTCAGCAGTTTCCAAGTTCTGTGTATTCATTGTAAGTCGAAGAATGCTCTGTTTCAGTTGTCTGGGATGCTTAGAATTTGAGTAAATACCTATTCTTTGACTTGTGAGGGTATTTTTTTATTTGATTAACTTTTTCAAATGTGCAGTTCATGCTTTTTACATCTTTCAGAGACGTCTTTATCTCAAAGGCGCTCAGTGAAGCCTTAAAATGGCATTCAACTATTTCTTGAAGTTTTCTGGTAGACTAGTCTGAATTTCACAGAAAAGTAAAACTACAAAACTTGTCTTTATCATCTTGAGGTCTCAGGAGGTCCCAAGACAGGAATGCTCAGTGATCTTTCAGCTTTCTTGATCCTGACTCTAGCATTAAGATGACAGATAAAATCATTAAACAGAACTGTACAATGGTGAGCAGAAGTTGATTAACTTTGATATTAAGAATGGCCCGTTCCTTTAAGGAAGGCTGTCAGACAAAAGGATTGAGTAAAAATATTAGGAATCAGAGAACCTTCTGTAGTCCTTGTATTTTCAAAAAGAATCTATGTATCTTGCATTGATTTCAGTCAGATTGCCAGCTAGAGCTGCTGAACTCACAGAAAACCAGGAATTACCATGCTAATAATAATGTTCTTCACTAATAATTATGTGTACTTTGCTATCTTAGGTATGCATATTAACTTTATTTATCCTTCACAGTTAATTTGTAAAACCTTGAATTTGTTTTCCCTAACTTTCAATCTCACTACAGTATTGTGTCCTATTCTGGGTTTAATTACAAAATTCATATTATAAAAAACTTAAAACATAAAGGAATCAATACATGCAAAATTCTAAACCAGCAACAACAAAACTTGATACATCTTAAAAACCAAACCTAATGAGAGATTTGAAGTTTATAACTATTCTGTGACCAAACAGTATGACTCCTGGAAATTCCTTGGAGCTTCTATTTAAAATTAATTCCAAGCTGCAATGAGCAGTGTTGATATGAATATATATATTAAAAGCTAATAGGGATCTAATCTGTATTTCTTACAAAGCAGAATTAGAATAACTGAAATCCGTGGAAAAGTGTAAGCAGTTGCTGAGTGATACCATAAAATTCCTTGAAGACAGTAAATTACTTTGACTTCAGATTATGGAAGAGATCACGTGCTCGTGTAAATGACTATTTGCTGATATGTTCTTTCTTCTTTTTCATCAAAGCATATAAATTTCTGCTGATTCCAATACAAAATCTTGCAAATACAATCTTCTGGTCTTCCAAATCTTCTTTGCTAACAAGTTTTTGGGGATCTTGTGGGATAAACTCAGGAAGATAATGGTCAGTTTTCTACAGATGTTTTCATTATGTCATCTGAGAAAGGATACAAAAATTTATTTGGTTTCTATTTAGAGGACTCTCACTATTTTTCTACTAACAATGTATTATGAAAGAGGACTGATTTGATCCCATGTCCGTGTGCACATTTGGAGCAGCCCTTTGTTGAATCTGCAAAACTCCAGTTTCTATGTAATTCAAATTTTACTGCGTTTAACTGCAGTGATCGTTAATTTCAGAAACCTTCTGGGAAGCCTTCCAAACTCTGCTCTGTCTCTCTCTTAGACAGGTTGAAGGTCTGAAAGCTGATAGAATAACGGTTTATTCAGATCTCAGGCTACTGATTCAAGGCAGTTCTTCCAAGGATGCAAACTGATCCCTGGCTGACGTTTATTGCAAAAGCACACATTTTGAAATGAGTGGAGAATTGGGCACGCAGCTTTTATTTGCCAAATTTAAATAATCACCCACCATTTACTTCTGTTAAAGAAGACACCAGCATTTTAATTTTTTTGGCTTGAAAATGTATTTGAATATTTTGCAATATTAGATGATGAATACAAAAGTCACAATACTTTCATGTATTTTTTTTTTTATTATTCCTCTGTCTTCCCAACAGCTTCTCCTTCCTAACTTCTGTCTAGTGAAACCGCTGTGCCAGAAGCTTTATCTATCTGAGGAGTTTTTCCCTGTTGGGGAGTGGAAGAAAGTTTATCTTGTCCTTCACCCCTTCCACTCAGCACCATTTTGTCAGAGAGATTTTGTGAATTCTCCTTGAATCTCCAAGTTGTCGTCCAGGGCAGCTTGTCATGAGAAGCTTGTCACCTAAACAGGAGCCACTTAGTAACTCTCAGTCCTGGTACCTTATACTTCCTGCCTGAAAGAGCTTCTTAAATACCCAGATTTCCTTTGGCTTTACTGGAACATTATGTGACAGCTTTGCAAACAGAGTGCATGGCTTTCATTCTCAAGGAGGGGAAAGAAAAGGTTCTGTTAAGAAATAGCTATTTAAGTGGCTTTGTTTATGAATAAATGATACTTCTCAAAAGAGGAAAAGAAATATTTAATATTCTGCCTGAGGGAGTCGTGTTTCTGTTTTCTACATTGCATGTTTCTTCTCTGGGTCTGTACTTGTGATTTTAAAGATATCTCAAAAGCAGTGATATTAAAACAGAGGAGGTTGTGACCAAATTCAGATGTTAAGCAAAATGAAAGATAACATATTTCATTACTAATTCACCTCTGGTTTTGCTTTGCATTAATTTCACATTCATTAAGGTTCAGATTCGGGAAACTGAAGATTAATAAGTAAATAATAGTACATACTCTGAGCAGAGAAAAGCAAAAGCAATTATAGCAGCATAGCTGGACACGGACACAGAAAAATCAAAGAGGAGAGGCCGCCAAAGGGGACATGAAAATACAAAGACAAATCTGAGTATAGTAGAGAATTGCCATTCCTTGTAATTACTGCCCCAGTGCAAGGACACTGTATTCTACTTCCTGCCACTTACTAAAAAGGACACTAGTTTTTTACTTTGATTTTTCTGTACCTGAATGATACCTTTTTCCTGAGCAGTGGATCAGTTTGCTGTCAGTACAGCCGTTACTGCAGTGAGCGCATCGCTACATGTATGAAAGCGTAGCTACATCTTGCACTCGGAGTAGGAATGACAGCTGGTTTGTGATCTTAGTCTGTGGGCTCAATCTCATTTTAATCTGTGAAAAGTGAGGGAAGCTTTCATGTTGCACTTGTTCCGAGACAGAAATCTGACAGGAAATCTGTTTCAGTCAGTCTTTGATTTCAAAATTACTTCAGCCCTGTGTAGCATGGCCCTTTGCAAAACTGATCTATGTAGCCTCGCTGACCTGCTTCTGGAGGGTGCCTGTCCCTTGGAGGGATGCAGACCTACACACTTCTAAAATGCCTTGTTCTGAAACGTGGACATGTAGGTGGCTGCCAAGATAACGGAGCTACCAACAACTTCATTTCCCTTTGCTCTCTGTGAACATTTTTGGAAAGTCAGAAGAATTTTTGGAACATCAGAGAAGGTGATAGTATAACTTGTCCTGTGCAGAAAGTGGTTAGGATTTCAACCAGGTTTCATTCAAAACCATCTTGAGTAACTCACACTGGTGAGTGAGTCCTGCCACTCAGTTTGTGCCTATCTGTTGTCTTGCACAGTTGGGCGCTTGTGGAAGTGCTGCTGACAAATCTCCTGACTAAGCATTTAGCTGTGTGCATAATGCCAACTCTTCACCTTCTGCAAATGCTCCTCCAGAGGCCACCTTATAACTCAAGCTAGTAATTTTATGATTAATAAATACTGTTTATTACAATTCTCTAATCAAAGAATGTATGTTATGGTCATTGAATATCTTTGCATTCCATTTTTTTTCCAGATATTTATTCTATATTCATAACCATCAAAAAGTCACATCCCTTCAAAATAACTACTGTCAAACCTTCAACTGTCTTTTTGCTGGTAACTGACATTTTATAGAGCAAATGCTTTTAAAAATTCTTAACTCAATCTTAACTACTTGTTCACATTCTGGAGAACTTTATCTTGAGCAGGCCTTTTACCTGTCAAATAATTCCACTCAGGTTTTTTTCTGCTTGGTTTACTTTGGAGATAAATTGGTCTCAAAGAGTTGCTCAGAGTCAGAGAATAAAGTGCAAGTCACAGAATCATAGAATGCTTTGGGTTGGAAGGGACCTTTCAAGGTCATCTGGTCCAACCCCCCAAGTCTTCATCTTTCAGTGCCTTAATTCTGTAGCACAGGCCAACAGAGGTGTTTCCTGACAACAGTATCAGTTTAAAATAGCTAATTCCACAGATCATCAGGATTTATACTGTCCTGTATATTTTACAGAATAAATACTGGGTATGTGTCTGTTTTGGGTTTTTTGGGGTTTTTTTTTGGTTTTTTTTTGTCTGTTTGATGCTTTCTTTAAACAATTAGTTGAAGTTCAACACCACCAAGGGCTGGGTCCTGCACTTTGGCCACAGTAACCCCCTGCAGCGCTACAGACTGGGGGAGGAGTGGCTGGAGAGCGGCCCAGCAGAGAGG
>JAAGNO010025600.1:30934-44033 GCA_033439905.1 Ceryle rudis | reverse complement strand
AGACTGGATGTGGTGCTTAGTGCCATGGTCTAGCTGATGTGACGGTGTTGGGTCATAGGCTGGACTTGATGATCTCAAAGGTCTATTCCAGCCTCTATGATAATTCTGTGTAATTTCTGTATTAATGGCCAGGAAAGAAATGGACTGGGACCAGACATGCAGTTAGCACTTTTTATCTGACACCAGGGAGGAAACATAAGCAAAGCACCTTTTCCTCATCTTTAATAACAAATCAAATTGAACAGGTATTTTAAAAGACAAAAAAGATTACTATCTTATGTATGCTACCCTTTACTACATGTTTTTAAGCTAATTAATTACTGAAACCCTCTTGGGAACTTTGACTATGTAAATAATCACAAAATAAGTTGGACAAAAAAGTTTTTCTGATCATATTTTTTATAATAGCTGAAAAGGTTTTGGGTACTGATGGCATAACTCTTAAAAGTTTGAGGGATAAAAGGGTTGTCTCATATTCTATTTAAGGTCATGGATCAAACCAGCATAAACAAAAAACCCAACCCAAACAGACAATAGTTGTTGACATATCTCATAGCCTGAAGTAAAGTTCAATAACCAATTTATAGAAATTGAAGTTTCTTTATCTGAGGTAAGAATCTATATGTGAGAAGCACATCGAGTCTCCTTCTGCAGTGTGAATATGGAGTGTGGAATACTGACCAGTGTGGATGCATCTCTTAACTCTCAGCTTTCAGCATCCCAATGTGCTTTGCTGTCATTCTTTAAGCAAATAATATTAATGAGAGAAGCTTTTAACTTGAATGAGTTATAGCTGGTTTATTCTTTAATAGAATTAATTGAATGCAGGAATTTTTTTTATATAAAAGTTTAATTAAAATTCCACAGGGCAGTGGAATTAATATTTATACCTTGCTGCTGTAATTGCAAAGGTTGTTTTGTTTATTTATAATTTGAGGATAGCTGTGGTTGTGAGACTTACTCAGGAAAAATAAAACATTCCATAGAACTTGCATTTCTGGTGACTAGCTACCTTTAAATTAAATACTGCTTTAGTTATTGTGTGACTCCTGTGCTTTATGAGAATATTGTGAACACTAAAAGAATATCATCTGTCACATGCTGAACTGTACACCAAGCCTACCAATGTAATCCTGCTGTACAATTTTGCATCAGGAGAGATGAAGAAGCTTTAAAATTAGCTACTTCTCAGGGCTGGGGATCTAAAGAGCTGAAACCCTGATCTATTTTCCCATGGAACCTGTTCATTCTTTAACTGAAGTATATTTGAAAAGTTATTCCATACAGTGTAAACCTTAGAAACCCTTTAATGAGAGGCTTATACAGGTAGATATGAACAGTAGTGATGAGACTCCCTCTAGTAATGCTTTTTTAATGGAGAAGGAGACACAGGAAGCATCAAAGAAGTAGGAAGAACAGTTCTGCACATGATTGACCTTGATTTTTTGGAAGCAGAAATCGATTTTCATACCTTTTCAAACCATACTAAGAACTCAAGCTCACAATTTTCTTCATAAGATTAGGAACTGAACTGTTATAAAACGTAAATTAAAAAAACAACTTCAAGAAATTTCTCCATCCTGATAGATATTTACTTTTTGCTTTTTGACAGTAGTTAGTCTAGCTTTCTTAAGAGCCAACTCTGAAGACTGTCAGTGTGGTATGACATCAATGTTACAGGCTCTTTTTACGATATAGTTCAGAGGCTTTACTTTTTAGTTCTTGTAAATCATCCTGTGAGCAACAATGGAGAGAAGTTAATATAACAGAATACGCTGAATTCCTGTGGCTTAGCAGAATTGTGTTTTGAGTAGTTGTTTAAGTGTGTGTTTAAAATTAACCTTTCACTTAAAAATTTGAGTTGGAATGTATCAGTAATGCTGCTTTTGCTGAGGTAATAAGGTGAGGAATGATAAATACCGTTTTCATACGAAACGGATTCTGTGCACTGGTGAATAAAGAGAAGGCGAGCAGTACATGACTGCAACCTCATCATTCTAAAATCCATACAGATGTAAATCCATTAGAATGGATTAAATTAAATTGAATTATTTTTTATTTATTTCAAACTTTACCACCTAAGTATTGAAATAACCGGTGTAGTGAATGGGAATTTTTGTTTGGAAATTGATTTCATAAGAGTTGTAATTAAGTTAAGACTGCAGAGCAGATAAATGCATTATTTGCATTGGTGCTCATGCTAGGAGAGACTGGGGAGATGTGTGTAAGCAACTGAAAGTCTGGAGGATTGTACAAAGAAAACCCTAAACAAATAAAAAACCCAAACAACCAACCTTTACAGAGAGGAGTCTAGAGAACTACAGCTATATAAGCATATATTTAGAGAAGGTCATAAAGGATGCAATCACACAGTATCTGAACAGGTACAGTTTACTTGGGAAGAGTGACCTGGCTTTTATAAAGCGAGGTCCTGCCTTGGCAGCTGCTTGGAGTTCTTTGAAGGTGTCAGCAAGCACGCAGATAAAGATGATCTGTTTTCTCTAAATTGCTATAATTTCCAAAAGGATTTTGACAAAATCTATTGTAAAAGCCTTTAAGGAAAGAAACAAAAAAAACCCCAGTGTAATACAAGCGAATGTCCTCCTATAGATAACTGGCTAGCAGAAGGCTGGAGTGAACAGCAAGCCCTTAAATGAAATGAGATCACAAGCACAGATTCATAAGGGTCTCTCTCAGGGAGCCTGTTGTTTGTAACACCAGACAACACAGGAACTGGGCTGAGCACTGAGTTCTGTGCTGCTTCTTGAGCAGTTGTGTACAGCGATGTAGTTGATGCTTCTGTGGAGTAAACATGTGACATCTTCTATACCTGCAAAATAGTATCCCAAATCCTACCTGTTGTAAGAGTGTATTTTCTCTATATACATAATAAAGATAATTTAACAATAATATCTGTACAAAGGACACGTACATAATGTACATGAGCCGTATACTTTATATATATTGTATACAGTATATATTTTACAGAAGCTTATTGACCTTGACCTTTGCAGTGAAAGAAATATTCCGGTTTTAGCCACTTAAGACTCGAAGGCCAATGGAGAGAATCTCCTTTGTGTTTAACTGCACAGAAACAATCGTGCAGTAGGTGTGATGTGGATTTGCATTTCATCTTGACAGGGCCACTTAATAATATATAGTTTTCTATATCTGTTAGGAAAAGTTGCACAATAAAAACATTTTATCTATGTAGGCTGAGCTGGTGTTTTCGGTTGCTGTTTAAACTTTTTTCTCTGATTTATCCCTGTTACCTATGAGGAAAGTATTGTTTTGAGGAGGATATCCTAAGTGCATGGGAAAGGAGGTATGTAAGGCATCCTTGATAGCCTCTCTAAGACAAGAGGCAATTATTTAGTACAGATAAGAAATCCAAATATGGTAATGAATCTTAAGGAAATAAAATTCCAAGGGATACATCATAAATCTATCAGAGAGCTAAATTTAGGGAAAAGATTGTTGCCATTGCTGTGTGCTTGTTGCATAGTTTAATACTGTGACAACATTCCACAGAAGCCTCATCAACCATGACTTTGTTTGAAACACGCCAGCTGTTTAATTGCCTCTTGTAACACAAAATGAGACCTTAGGAAATACAAAACAATAGCTCATCTACTAAACTTTATTAAAAATTGCTGATTTTGTAAATGTTATCGTATGCTTTTGGAGGCACATGCTTGTAAGAAGTCTGTAGCATTGCTATTTTCCTACGTAAGAGGAGAGTACGAACAAACAACATTGAAAGGAGGTAGTTTTGGTTTGGTTTGTTTGGGTTTTTTTTGTGTGTTTGGTTGGGTTTTTTTTAAGTTCCTATATTTTATTAGAAATTCTAAATTTGATTTTTATGAGATGAGAGTAGCTGTAATTTAACTCACTGCTGTAAAATAAATGTAACCTATGAGAAGCTGTGCTGATGAATTTATTTCATGTTTGCAGTTTGCATTGCTGGTAGTAACAGCAGTCCAAAGGCAGAGCTCTCAGGGCAGCTTGGTATGCAGAGCTTCCACTAAAATCAGATCTATTTTCTGAGTTAGAAATTATGTTATGATATTATCAAGGGTTTTTTGAGGTTGGTTTTATTTTGTTCCTTTTTCCCTCTAGCATGACTGACAGATTTATAACGTTACAGGTAGAGAAATTAGATACCAGGAAAACAGTGCTAAAAAACAGCCTTTGAAAAAATCCAAGGCACTATTTTATGTTGTTACAGAATTTTCTTTATATTACATTTTATAAATTTAAGTGTAGGAAGATTTTTCTGGCAGAAAACTGGCTAATAGATTTTTTTTTTTCCTTCAGTCTTTTACCCTTTATCTTCTAGCTACATCTTTACATGCTCATGGAAATAAATTGCTGACAATTTCTAGTGTTTATATGTTTCATATCCGCTCTGCCCTGAACTCCGATGCTCATGTTGTGTTCTCCTAGCTCACATCTGTGTTTGAGCTAAGATAGTGAACCCCTGCTCTGATCTGTAACCTGCTTTAATGTCCAAGATGTCAGGGGAAAAATGTGTGTTATAAATGGGCGAATAACACACACGGTTCAAACAACAAATTCACCTGCAAAAGGATATTTGCAAAGCACCCAGAGATCATTTCACGTTTATGTATTAAGACTTACTGATAATGAGCAGAACAAACAATTTAAAAGATTCTTCTTTAACGCCACGAGGAGGATTCAGCTTTCTTGAGGTCATCTGAAAAGTTCGTGCTTTGTGTTTCTGTGATTTCTAGGCACGATTAGTGAATTCATATTGTACGAGTCTTTTGCCCCGTGGCAGGAATTGACTTTTTAAAACCCAGTCTTTTTATAATTTTCTTAAATGAAGAGGAGGTAGATGGGGGACAGACAGCAGTGCTTTCTACTAGAGAAAGTGTCCATAATTGCCCCAAAGAAACATAAGAGAGTTAGAGATGACAGAATAATCAGAAGATTTAATTTCTACCTTTTAGAAAATATTTTGAAGCACAGACAAGCCTGTACAGGTAGTGTTTATTAGAGTCCTTCAGTTAACATCTCGTTTTTAGTCTAGACACTCTGAATTACCACCTACAGTATATGGTAAGAAATTACCAGAAGAAAAAGCTTTTGAAAATTTATCTTCCCATCCTTTCATGTTACACAGCAAGGAAAGTTAAATCATAAGATTAGAACTGCAGATTTTCTCTGAAACTTACAAAGCATTTTCAAAGATCTGGGGGGAAGAAAAAAAAAAAAAGACAATTCTTTGCTAATAACCAGATTTTCTTTAGCCTATCCAACAAATCACTGTAAAGAAAGTGCTAGATGATGTTATACTGCCACATGGGGTCACATACTGTTAATAATCCTTAATAAGGAAAACGTAAAATCTTAAACTGTAGAATTTATGCATTCAGAGGCACACCACCAGCTAACAGCAGAGAAGATAAAGTTCTAAGATTCAAAGCTCTGTGACATTGTTTGTGATAAGCATTTGCATTTATGAAATTTGTTAAGCTGCTGTTCCCATATGTCATATCGTATTCTGAAAACTATTTTGTATAAAATTAGCATATAACGATTCTTTCTAAGCAAAATCAAACCTGCTAGCAAGGTAAAAAGTGATTGTGTGGTTTTCAAAGAATGGGGTCAAACTGAGGAGCTGGGAGTACGTCCTGCATTTTTCTGACGTCGTTTCAGAGCGTGCCTGTGTGTGTGTGGGGACAGAGCTGGACGCAGCGTGCAGTGGGTCTGGCAGTCTGGACAGTGCCTTTCAAACATCACTTTGAATCAGCTCTTCTTAGGAAATTAGAAACACAGGCACTGCTTGATGGGTGTTTGTCAACTTTGTTTGTGGTCGTGAAAGAGGAGAAAGATATTTCATCTGTGGAAAAATTGGCGTATATGCGATATCTATAAAACCTTATAAACTAATTCTGACATGCAGTGCAGGTGGAGAGATTTAAGTTTCAAATAAATTACTTTTACAAATCTCATTTACTGCTAATAGCAGTTGGGGCTTGCCTATGTTTTCTGCCCTTGGTAGTTTCTCTAATTAAAGGAAATGAAAGAGTTGAAATTAGGGTTCTATAATTGCTCTTTAGGTAAGGATTATTCATTGTCTTGCTGAAGAATGCGATATAAAATGAAGCACTGGCATACCAAGAATGATTCTCAATCAAAAAACAACTGCATTAAGTATTTCTAAAGACCCTGCACTTGATTAATCCACCTCTGAGCAGTAATATTCTTCATTTACAGTATGGTGTTAGTCAGGAATGGTTGCTACTTTTCTTAATGAAGTTTTAACAAAGCCTTAAGCTGCTGAAATTACGTGAAAGTTCAACTCTTTGCTGCTCTAAACATATGTAGCATGTTATACTTCGGTAAAGGTGGTAGATCACGTGAAAAGTACGTGTATATGAATGTATGAACACCCTCAAGTAATAAATGAAGAAGAATGTGAAAATAGCATTTCCTCAGCCTGGTTCAGCATCTTCAGGTAATTATCTTTATAAATAACCTGTGATGCTGTTAAAAAAGGCATTGTTGGACACCCCAAGTATCCTTTTGTAAAAGGAAGGGTGAACTGATATGGAAGAAATAAAAGTGTTCGGTGATGTTTGAGTATTGCTGGCTTTGGAGCAGAACCAGCCTTTTTCAGACGCATGATATATATGCTTTCTAAAGTTGCTTGCATTGTCTGGGGATGAGGATTAAGGCTTAGACTTTTTATGTTTGATCTGTCTGTGTCCAGGAGGTATTATTTATATGGCATGGGATTTAGGACATGATTCACATTTCCAGAAGGAATAAAAGCATTTGTTTTCAGTAGGAAGGTTCTGTCTCTAAAGAGGCAGATTATAAAATTTTGATACATTTCTTTTGAAGAAAAAGAAAAAGTATATATAAGAGCTTGTAGATAAACTTGACAAGCTAATTAAATGCTGTCCCAGCTCTTTAATTACTAGGGCTGTGGTAGAAAGGGAATGTACTGTTTTGTAAATCCGTATTTGACCAACCAATTGTACTTGTAAGAAAAGTTTATGCTTTCATTTTTATTATTAGAAACACCTTAAAACCAGTGCAATTTAAGAAAATTAATTCTATTATTACATAATATGGCAAAAGTATGTATTTTTCTAATAAAAATGCTCTTCACATGGACGAGGATGTAAATCTCTCTTTCAAAGATGAAATTCCAATTAAATGAGAGTGGGCTGAGTATGTTGAGTAGAGGAAGCAATGTTGAGAACAAAAATTGGAAACCGTTGGGCACATAGTGCCCTCCATTGAAAACACTGGAAGTTCTTCTTCAGCCATAGTGGCCTTGTTTGTGGGTAAACTGATTTAGATGAGCTGGCCACAGCCCAGGTTCAGAAGCCGCCTCCATCCTTGCAAGCCTATGGAAGTAGTTAAATGCTACCATTTTTTTGTCTGAGGTGGAGAGAAAATCAGACAGACGACTTGTTCCAGTGTCACCTGGTAAAAGATAAGAGTTACTGGATTATGGCAGGAACCCCATTAGGTAGTTTGACTTGGACTGGGAATTGGGAGCATTGCTTACAAGGAGAAGTATGCCTTGCAAATGAATATTCAAAATGGAGTTATGCTGAGAAAGGAAATTAATGGGAGATTTTTGGAGCTGCTGCTGGTAGATATTTGTTTTGCACGGGAAGGATTATGCAAGAACTTGAAAAGAGGTGTTTGTTTAGTTTTGTTTTTCATGAGTTTGACGGATCTGTTGTCTGCGTGCGTACACACAGAACTGCTGAGCCAAGAATAATTGAGAATATGCGACTGTTGTTTGATGAACGCGTGCCTCTACTATAAATGTAGTTATTGATTTGTAAATGTGTAGGGTTTTTTCTTTTTTTGGAATAGCCAGCAACATCCACCAGTATCCAGAATGACAAAAGTAAAGCTGCTAATTTTTTGGATAGTTTATGTACACATTGTTGAACTGTAAAAGTATTATAAAATAATTATAATAATGTTCACAGAAGAGAAGTAGTCTTTCCATTAATGAAATCAAAAGAGGTCAAATATTTGAAGCATAATAATATAATGAAGTATGACTCAGTTAATGTTGGCGCTATTAAAAACTTAAAATATTAGAAAAATTCTATAAAATGAAATTAGAGCCTTGCAGTAACATTCTTTTTATTCAGTACTATTTCTCATTTATCAGGTTTCTGCTAATGGCCTTAGAGATTTAGAGGAAATAATCTGAGTGGTGTGCTTCCAAGGGAACTCAGTTAAGTCTGCCTTTTGGATTATTGTTTTGGGATCTGTAAGATTTAAAAATAATAAAACCTCCCTGTATAGCAGTGATAAAGATTATAGGGCTAGCTCAGAATCTTTCAACATACAGCATTTAGGGGAATCTAGGAGGGCAAATTCCTCCAACATTTGCCATGAAATGAAATAAGGATTTGGATCTAGTTGTAATGGAACAAAAATCAGCTTCTATAATTTTTTTAATAAAGAAAAGCACTTTGCACTCTTGCCCATACCCTAAATGAGTTTCATTGTATGTTTCTGTCAACATGACGTGCTTGTGTTTGTCCTAAGAAAATATTTCCATCGAAAAAAACCAAAACTTCCCGCTTTCATTTTCCAAATGCCATTATATAAGAAGCTCAAACTTTTTCAGTCTAGCTTCTAAATTACTCTACCAATTAGTGATACTCTTTGATTGTAGCATCTTTGGATGTGAGACCCCTGTTAACTAAATTAAATCCATGAGAACAGACTGGCCAAGCAGTGGTTTGTTAAAGCAGCACATAGGATGGACAGTGAAATTATCCATGGAAGTTCCACTATCCTTTACTGGTTGGGAAGACTCAGAACTTAAATGACTCTCTTAATCTTCTTGGGAATATCTAATGTTATTTGGCATTACCTCCCTTGGCATCGTCCTTGGCTTTGTCTTCCTTAGACACACTTCCTGTGGCAAGCTGTTCATTTGGTGTTCCATATACAACGTGTTTGAGTGATGTATTTCATTGCCAACACTTGCCCATACTTCTGCTGCACTGTGCAGCTTTTAAATGGTGACTCTTCTGAGGATAAAAAGTAATAGCATCGGGAAGAATTTTTTCTCCTAGGATATTCATCAGAGGAAACTATTAGGTCCGTGCAGTCTAATACTTTCGTATTTTCAAATATTTACCAAGTCACAGGTTCCCTGGGCCAAGACCAATTAATTATTTGTTTCAGTATATTAAGAGAACTAAAAGCGGTGAAACAGCAAATTCAGCAGTACCTCTCATCAGTGTGGTGGTGGTTGTACAAGTATGCTTTACAAAGTCATTCCGGTATTTTGCTGTTTACATAAATGTTTCTATCCACTGTAAGTGTTGTAAACTATTCTCAGTAAATAACATTACTTTAGTTAGGTAACATAACTAACAGCTTTCTTTTTGAAGTGCTGAGAGAGCTATTGTTTGTGATACAAAGTAATTTCTAAATATATTTACGAACCACAAAGCAACTTGAAAGTTGGTTTTGATCTGTTTGAGGTTCTTACTCAAAACTGTGTGAAAATTATCATATATGACGGGTTCTTTGGCTACAATGACAATACATTATGGAAAAGCTTGAAATGCTATGAAAGGCTGTCTCATCATGTTTTTGTACTACAAAAGGCTCTCATTTCAAGCTTAGTCTCTGAAAGTTTGCCTCATCCTGTGCTTCAACAAATTAAAGCCTACCTTCTTTTCCTTGCAATTAGTTTATAATTCTTTAGGTATACAGCCTCTTATAAAAGTATATAATCTAATTTCAAGCCTAGTTTGCTTCTAATTATCTGTTCATCAGCGATTGAGAATTTTTTTTTTCTCTTTCCTTACAAATTTTATGCTTTTGGAAGAAAAGAACATCTGCTATTGAGAATGGACCATATTAATTTTATATTCTCTAATATATAAGAACATTTAATTTTGCCTTATTTTAATAATAGTCAGAAAATAGTTTGTTTTGAGACCTCTGTTCACAGTGCTCAATTTTCCTCATAAAAAGCAGTCTCCGAAATGCGTGGAATTTTTTTGTGTTCGTTTCTGTATCATCAATCAATTTCTTGATAGAAGCTATAAGTAATACTTTTTTTTAGCAAGCCAGTCCTCTTGGTGTTAGTATGAAGGGCTCTACGTGATCCTTCTGATGGGCTACATACAGTCAGTTTCACTGAGTTCGAGAGCTGGGTTTTTTTGTGCTTGGGGTTTTTTTGTGTGTGTGTATGTAATAGGCAGTGTGTGCACAAAAATACAGTTAAGCCCAACTTTCTGTGGAGGACAGAGAAGACTACAAGTATTCTTAAAAGTTGTCTTGGTCAAAAGAATTTAAAAGTTCATAGAATCTTTAGTCACTGATTATTTTTTATGAGGAAATGGTGTCAAGTTGAATCAGTGGAGGTTTTGGTTGGATATTAGTAAAAATATTTTCACTGAAAGGTTGATCAGGGCCTGGCCCAGGCTACCCAGGACAGGGGTGGAGTCCCCATCCCTGGAGGGGTTTCAAAGCTGTGAAGCTGCAGTGCTGAGGGACATGGTTTAGTGGTGCCCTGGCAGTGCTGGGGGTACCGTTGGACTTGACAATCTTAAAGGTCTCTTCCGACCAAAAGGATTTTACAATTCTAACGTGAAAGTCAAACACTTCTATTAACAATTCCATAAAACGGGGTTTTGTTAAAGGCTTTATCTTGTTGTTGTACAATATTTCAAAGAACATTTTCCAAATGATTCTTGGACAGTGGTTTCATGCATTCTGCGATGCTCTGTTTATAGCGAATCCAGGATTATGAATGTCTTTGTATTAAACAGATTCATTTGGAGAGTAGTGAATATTTCTGTAGGAAAGACTTCTTAATGCTAAGACTTGAATTTTGAATGACACCATAAGTAAAAAATACAGGTTTGTAAGGGGAAATGTTGTAATGATAATGTTGTTTTTTCCTGCCAAATCTTCATTATTAGCTCGATGTTGGAAGGCTAAAAGTCAGTGCTCAAACTTCCCCTCCTTTCTTAGCCTTGGCAACATTAAAGCAAATTACTCTGTAACTGTTTTAGAGAAATCATATCCAGCTCTTTTATCATTTTAGAAAATAAATTCAACTGTGCTTTAAAGAAAGGAAAGAAGAAAAAAAAAATTGCAAATATGCAAAATCTAATAGTGAAAATCCTATGCGGGCAATCAAGTCCTCAGAAAGACTAGGCCCTGCAAAATCAGTTTTACTGACTTAAGAAAAACTTGGTTCTAAATTACCTGAGATTTCAGATCTTATCACTTTAATTTAGGTTTTTTTAGTGGCTACATCTAAAATTAAAATATCTTTTCTATTTTAGCATTAAACTCAATTAAATAGCGATACTTACAGTTCAATAGGCCAATGTTTAAACAAGATTTGAATGTCAATTAAAGTTACAGGCTCATTATCACAGATAGACTTCTTGGATTTTCTGCCATTTTTCAATATATATTTTATAATCCATTATACCGAATATTACCACCAAGTTATTATTTTTACTATAACCTAAAATATTGGATTCTTTTTAATTCTAAAGCATTAAAATAATTTAATTCATCTTTAATAGATAGACTTGTCATTGTCAAAATCCTGCAAGATCCTTTCCCCTCTGCCTTTACAGCACTCACTGAAAAGCAAAGCACAGAGGCACACAAAACTGACCTGGGCAAATAGCTACCACTTTCAGCAAGGAGTCCTTTTTTGCACTGAGGTCTATTTCATGGTCTGCATGAACCGTAACGCCTTCAAGACCTGTTTTTGGGCAGAGGGGCTGATGAAGGGGGGTGCAGAGTTGGAGTGGTACCTGAGCCAAAACATGCCAGGCGATTTCAGTTTACTCAAATGTATTAATCTGAGGCAGAAATCAGATTAGAAGAAAAATGGAGAAGCTGCATTAATGTATTGAAATGGATGTATGGAAAGAGAAGAAACAAACAGAAATACACTGCAGAGGCAAAGTGGGTGATGCCAGTTGTGGGTTTTCTGTGCATTACTGAAATCTAATGTGCTGGTCCCTATAGATGGAATACTACTGAAAATGAGTAACTCAAGGAGCCATGCAGAGGCGAGATTTGGAGAGGTAGTTTTATGTCAAAGGAATCTTGGTTTCTGGCATGCAAAATGAAACTCCAGGGAACAGAGCAGTGAAATCTTCAGGATGTAGAAAATAATGTATGGAGAAAAAGCTGGGTTGTCATTTACCTGTGACTGCTAATGCTGAAGGACACAGAAAATGAAATTAGGAGAGGTATCTGAAAATTTATGACGTTATGAGTTAGAACTGACCTTGTAAAAATAACTAAGATCAAAGGAAGAAATACAGAGGGGAAAAAAAAACAACAAAAAAACCCCAACAAAACTAATTTCTCAAAGTCCAGATTATGTGCATCCTTTGGGTATTAAGAAAATTAGCTAAAAATACTCTGCTGTACAGCTGAGGATTTCTGTATGAAAAGTCCTGTTTAACTCAGAAGGTAAGCAAATATTAGAACAAAGCAAATGAAGTGACAATTTTCAGAGGACAGAATACTGAACCTGGTAATTGAAGATCATTAATTTAAAAAGACCAAGGCTTAGTTCACAAAAGGCATTTAAAGTATAACTGGGGCAGAATATGGGCATTTTATGTCAAGAAGCATAATCCTTGCAATTTTTTCCTGCATGTGAAGAGACAACAATCAGCTAATGCTTCCAAGTGCTCCAGGATGATTTATCTAAATTCTGATCTCTTCATACACAGGATCACTACTACTGTGTCATATCTTAGTCTTTATTTCACATCTTGCCCTAGGTGAGATCATCTGCATGCTTATTCCATGTCCTTGCTATCCAAAAGAAGTAACCATGCTCAGGCCATACCTGATACCCAGATTCCCTTCTATCCTGCATCACATGAAATACAGATCTCTGGATGACCGTAGTGTTCTCATTCCCGAAAGAATTCAACATAATCTGGGTTTAAAAAAAAATACTAAAAAATGAGGTGGGTTTAATTTTTTTCATAAGGATTCTGATAAAAAGGAAAGGTGAAAAATAAAAAGCAATGAAACTCAGAATCATAATCGTATCATAATTGTTGCTTATTGTATT
>JAAGNO010025600.1:14011-26784 GCA_033439905.1 Ceryle rudis | reverse complement strand
TTAAATATTAAGAACATGCTGTGCAAACACAAATATTGTGGTTGATACACTGAAATGGATTTTTTTTTTTTTTTTTCATAATGAGTTCTTCTATTTCAAGTAGTGAAATGAGACCTGGGATTTACTTCATTTCAGGAAGGTAATATAACCATTTAAGGTAGATATTTTGCCACTGATAGGGTCTGATATTAAGAAATGTTCTCCTCTTCAGAAGCAGAGGAGCCAGTGATGTGTTTAAATGGCCCACAAGAAAATACCTCTCAAAGATTTACTATATTTTAATTAGACTGAGATACAGGATTTTGCAAAATACGTCCTTTAAAATACCTGTATACTGCAGATGATTATTTTATAGATATAAAAAAAAGTGTTTCAAGATATTCCAATACTTCTCATAGCATTTTTCAGTCTGACCTTTAAATCTCCCTTGAAGGAAATCAGTGTTTGAAGAAAAGCAGATTTACAGAAGACTTAATGATAGTTCAGGAGTTAAATCTACATTGTAAATACAGATATGTTGTCATCTTGGGGAGGAGTTTAATCCATGATGGTTTTTAAAGTTCAATGAGTAGCAAACCAGAGAATTACAGAGAAGACTATTTTCCTGTTCTGCTCAGACTTCTGTTTTGCCAAATAAGAGAAATGCTTAGAAATAAGGACAGAAGAAAGGAAGAAGGTCATATCTGCCTAGCCAGTGAAGCCTGGAAGTCAAGTATGGATTTTTCACTCCAGCTAAAAGCCAATTTATGACAGAGATTTCTACACATAAAAGTATTTGCCTGCAATGGTGGAAAAGCAGGTAGAGAGTATATACAAAGGCTTAGATTGTAGCAGTTTATCATTTGTGTTGAATACACAAAGCTGTTCTGATTAAGTCTTGATTTGAGTGCAGACGTGTAATCATTAAGATGATTACATTGTCAGCTTTTATATGTAATTGTTGTGGCTGCTGAAAGGAGAGCACGTTTACAAAAAAGCAGGAGAGACTGTTTTAAAAACCTGTGCAACTTGCAGAAAACCTTCCATATAGAGAACGTCCTTCCAAGCAATAAACTACTAGTGCAACTCTTCATTGCTTTTATTCCACATTGCAGCAGATCTTCAAAAAGTTAACAGGAGGTCTGTAAAAACTCCTCAAGCATCATGAATTGAGAAGGTTTTTGGTTCCATATAGATTTGCAAAGTTATGGAGAGGGAACTTTGTAGATATACATTAGAGAGATACATTATAGAAGAGCGCTCACAAACAGATAGGACTCCTAGAGCATCTGGGGTGATGTGGTGACGTATGGACTCCATTTCCCTCCACGGATTCCAGTAACATTGGCCAGTAGAGTGTGCACAGGTGAGAGCTCCTCCTTTGTCCTGCGCAGATTTTTGTGCCAAATCATCCAGAGCCTGTGTTCCCATTCTGTACTGAGATGTGGATTGTCCCCTTCAGAGGGCCCGAAGCATCGTCCTTCGGTTGCCCTTTTCCTGTGGAAGTTGAATGAGTCCTGTTGCTGTGTTACTGCAGTCTCCTTATTTCCTTGCGTCGGGTTCGTTCTGCGGTACAGGCTGCTTTATTCTATAGCTAGGTTGTAGATCAGTAGTATATGCCTTACTGTCAAGTAGGAAGTTTTGCAGATTATTTTAATTACAGAATGCACCTTCGTAATAAGTGAAATGAACGTTGCCTTTTAAATATGCTTATGCTTGGTGGTTGTTCATAATGACGGTGGATGGAGGTTTACCTTCCAAAGAGAAGAGAATTTCACAATGTTCACTACACAGCTTTTTATCAGAACCCTGCAGCAATGAGGCAAATCTGTCCAGTGCAATCTTTGATATGTAGATTGGATGGCAGAGTAGGTTACAGCTGAGATAATAAATGCGATGCTCACTACTACATACAACTTGTGGTTTGCAGGTTGTTTAATTTTAAATCTTCTTTCAGCGTAAGAGCCTTACAAGTTTATCACTAACTTCTGCCTCTCTTAACAATTCCTTCGCATTACAGTTGTGTAGGTTTAATTAGCTGCTTCTGCTTCACTTTTCTCATGTCATGTTGTCTTTTTCATTAGATTTCTCTTCTTCCTTTGTGTTAGATGTTTGCACATTTCTTAGCTTTAAGCAATGTGGGCTATAATTGGGATCTAAAGTTGGAACATGTCTTCAGTTACCGTTTTGTTAATTCCTTTTATTTTCCTGTCAAAACCGTATGTTGTTATGTGTTGCCAGTGAAGTGAAAGAGAAGTCAAAGGTAATCCACATCAGCTTTTTTGCTTCTAGCAAAGGTTTGTGTCTTCAGACTTGTTTTCTGTTACAAATGTTCTATGAAAGTAGCCATACTATTTTCGTTTTGCGTGTTACAGAATGCTGGAGGCTTTTAAGCTTGTAAAATCTAATGTATCAATGATGCAGTTGTCTCAAATTCTGTGCAACTCCTTTATCACCCTTTTTCCTTTCACATAGAAATTATTATTTTTTAATAATATTAAGCTGGGATTCAATTAGTGAGAACAACTGAGTTGTAATTCTACTAAAGTTGTTAAGTTAAAAGGAGGAGAAGAAGAAAATAGAAGGCAGGAGCAGCAGACTGGAAGCTGGAGAACATGACTGAAAACAGGAAGGCCAGTCCCAGGGTACAGATAGTTTATCAGCTATATGAAACAGGCTTTGTTCTTCTCTATGATATTTGAAATGACTGTGGGGACAGATCAAGCTTTGGTTCTGAACAGTGCTATAGTAAGGTGGAAAGGTGTGGAGCCAGCAGTCTGCTGCAAAGCTCTAGTCTTAATATGCTGAAATTCTGGAAGATTTAAATAAATAATAGTATGTAGCTATGGGTGATTATTCTGCTGATCTAAAAATCAAGCAACTTGCAGAATTAAACTCAAAAAATTATAATAAACTTGTTCCTCATCCATTCTGTGCCATTTTTCACACTATAAAAAAAAAAAAAAAAACAACTCTGAAAAACTTCTTTGTAAACCATCTGATATCTCTAGGATTTGAACACAACTCTGTCATAGCAACAGATACTTGGCTTCCAAAAATTTTCACTTTCGTTATGCAAATAGGTGTGCTTTCAGCATAGTAACAGGGAGATCTTGGATGAGTACTACCATCAATTTATCCAGGTATAGTGAACTTTGTATGTTTACTGCTTGCTTATTAAGTTCAAACATGTGATTCCTTGGACCGTATAACGGATTTGGGCTGTGATAAAGCCACTAAAGTTAACTTAGCTGAAGATAACTACACTGTGAGTTATGAAATTCTATTTCTCTGGCTACTTCTGCTGCTTATGGCATGTTTTGGACTTTAATTTACTTATTTGTTAGGTACTGTAGACTGTAATTAAGAAAAATCTACAATTCAAACCATGGGGAGATTAATGAAAAATTTCTGCTGCTGCCATGTGGGATGATATGTCCTTAAAGTTAAGGACAAAAAATGAAATGGCCTTGATAATGGAAGATATGTTTTCAGTTTTGTAAGGGGTTGAGTAGATCTTCTGATACAGTAAATTCACAACCAGCTGATCTGCTGAAGTGCTGCGTAAAAGGGCTGTGTTTGATTTTGATAAAGTGACTTTTTATTTATTTATTTATTTCTGAAATGGCCATTAAAATGAAATTCATTACAATGACATGCTTGCCACTGGATGGGAACTGAAGCTCAGCAAGTGTTTGGGAATTCATTTCAAGTTGAACAGAAGCTGAGCAATCAGTGTCAGGTCCAGCTCCCCAGTGTTTTTCTTTGGCAGTCATAATCCCAGGCGACCACTTAGACATTTTGACCAAAGCACATTACGACAACTCCTCTTCTATGGTTTCCAGCTCTGTCTTCTTCCATGGCTGTGACAACAATTCTTACAATGTATTTGGTTCTAAATCTTCTCAACAGCAACTTCGGTCTTGCCAAAATGATCATCTTGAAGAGTCAGTTCTTTATGGTTTGCTTCAGCTTCTTAGGAATTCCCCCTTGATGTTCTGCACACAGTCCTTTACCCTGTTTCAGAATCCATGTGGCTGTATACTAGAATTAATGAAGTTTCTGCTACCAAACTGTGTGGATTTGCAAAAGGACTGGTTTCTGATTAAAAAAAAAAAAAAAAGGAGCTACTCGATTTAAGAATATGGGTAAGATTTATAGGTGAAAGAGATTGTGTAGGGTGTTTTGGTTTTTTAAGTTTTGAAGAAAGAAAATTTAAAATGATTACAATTGAATTAACTATTTTGTTGTAAGGTATTTATAGATGAATTTACATGAAGTAACTCTTTGGTTCCACTATTAAGATGCTAAAGGATAAAGTAAGCTGAAATTTATATATTTTAAACTGTTATGCATGCTAAAATCCCTTGATAGAAACAGTTTATCTCAGACGTACAGTAACCTATTCTGGAGCCAGCACTGATGTCCAAGATATAAAAATCTTAGTACAGAACTAAACCAGAATGCCAGTAAATAATGCTTTGAAAAATGTTTTTTCAATATTTTGTCAATTGACATCTAGATTCAAAACTCCAATGGGAAACGAATGTAACATAGATTCTGGTAATATATATATTATATATATTCATATATTATTAATATTAATAAAAAATATTCACAACAACTTTATTGCAGACCATCTATGTATAAGGTTAAATATGAGATTTTAAAGAGAAGGAAGAATGAATGTGTTGTTCCAACAAAAAAGGACTGCAAAAATAGCAGAAAAGTATGTTGAATTCACATGCAAAGAAAATTATTTCAGAAATAACAAGAGAGTTATTCTGTCTTTGTTACATATTAAAGCAGAACACTAGATTTAATAAGGAAGTTAATTTTCACTTTTAAAAGCAGAAATCTTAAAATAAGTAAGCTGGAGTAGAAGACAAGAGTTTTGAAACCTAGATCACTACTATTACAGTTAAAATGAGGCTTTAAGCAACACACTCATTGGCTTGGCAGTTTGGAGGACTGGTTTTCCTTTTTATTAATGAACCATACAAAACAAAGATAAATGCTTTTAAATTACACTTTTTAAAGTTACTCATATATACATATCTATGTAGCATCTATAAATGATGTGGTACATTGTTGTCCTGGTTTTGCTGGGACAGAATCCTAGGCCAGCCATGGTCTGCAGGCCATCAGCAGTTTCTGGGTAGCCAGGAGCTTAAGCTGGGAGGAACTAAAGCCAGGGCAGCTGCCCTGAGTTGGCTGCAGGTGTATCCCAGACCATAGACATCATGCTCACTTTAAAGGGGAAATTTTGCTAGGAACAGGGGCTCCTGCTTTTCCTCCCCACACTGGAGGGGCTCACTTACCATTCTGCTCCTGAGCATCTGCTTTGCTGTTTATAGTGACTGCTGTACATTCTCTGGGCTGACTATAACTTTATTTACTTTATATTGGCATTGGTAATAGTTGTGCTGTTTCTTTAAATCTGTTCTCATTTCAACCCACAAATCTCCTTTTCTTTTCCTGATCCCCCTCCTGTGCTGGGGAGGGGTCACTGGGCAATAGAGCAGCAGCTGTAGTTTAGCCCTGGATACGGGCTGAATGTAGACAGACGTGCAGAGACATCCCCTGCTCCATAAAGCATTTGCACTGTTTGTTTCATGACAGGACACTTGCACCCACGTAGAATGTGGGTTCCAACGTAAGCATCTTTTGGCAGTATTTTTACCAATACTGCAGTCAGTCATTCAACAGCACAGTGTGAATGCTATGCTAAATGTTACAGATAGAGCTGGAGCTCAAGTGTCACTGGATGAAATTCCAGAATATATGTTCATATTCCTGTGCAGAAATATCTGACTCAAACAGTTTTAGTTTGGTTTGTTTGATTTGGGGTTTTTTTAATGTCAAGTTATTTTGGTTTAAAAAAATAATTTGGAAAATAATTGAAATATTGCTTAAGAGGCATCATCACTAGAACAGAGAAGTTGAAGAGTACTTGATTTTCAAAAAGTTGGGTTTGAAGCAAAGAAAAAGAGACAATGGCACTGATGTAGCATATTTTAGAAGAAGCAGAGTACAATGGAGTTAAGAATCAGAAAATCACTTCAGGAAAGATTGTGAAAAAACATTTGCTGAGTCTGTTTTGTTCTGCTCCAGTTTCCATGGCCAGATTGAAATAGATGCAGAGATTGTTAATGTTAGAGAGAGAGGAGTTCTACCAAGAGCTGTGTCATTATGCTAGACATTACATTCACACATCTTGACTGGAGCAAGTGCTGCCAATAATGATAGAAACTTCGTACTGTGGGATGCATTAGTCATTAGAGCCCTTCGCTCTGGATAGTCCATGAACCAACAGGAGGGTATACGATTAACTGGTCCAAGAGAATAGCCTTGCTATAATTGAGCATGAATTGATACATTTCCAATTAAATAGAAGGATAAACAAAACCAGGTTGGTTACTAAGTTTTCTAATTCCACAAGAGCAGACTGAGAAATTACGGAAACTAATTAGCAAAGTCAACAAGATAGAAGTGCCAAGGAACTTAATGTTAAGGAGCTTTGGAATCTCAAGTCAAGACTTCAAAATCTATCCAAACTGCAATAAAAACAAGGAAGCAGCAATTTAAAGAATGTGGAAATGTCTCTTCAATATCTGTTTAAAAAAACCAAATTATCGAGAGGGTAACATCTTAAAAAGTAAAGATGGAATTATTCTTCAGAGAACTCTTTCTTGAAGGTAGAATGGTATAGGGATAATGGTGCTACCCCCAGATCAGGCCAAATTATGCCTTACAGAGGACATTTTGGCGAGTGGACATGAGCCACAGAAATATGAAGCACAAGTAAAGAAATTAGTACATAATTTGATGAAACAGACAAGTGTTCATAAATAAGTTACTTCAAATACATCCCCTAAATCAGTTCTATTCTGAGCCTAATTTCAATAAGAATGCTGATATCCAAGGGCAGGCAGGTTAGGGGCAGGTTTAAGCCATCCCTGCCTTACTGGCCTCAGAACAGCCTGTTAAATCTGTCATTCTACTCTCCCATAAATAGATAGTTGTAACAGTCCCAAATATAAACTCCTAGGTAGTCAAAGCAGTCGAAACAAAATCAGACATTATGACAGACAGATTATTTTTACAGTAAAAGAACAGCTGTTGGAGAGATTTGTGATGTGCTTCATACATTCTGATTAGATGAATGTTTTGTCTTTGCCACTCTAACATTTATATATACTTTTTTTTTTTTTATTTGAATACACATAGATTAACAAGTATTGCTTTTAGAGTGTCTTATTTCTTAAATATGGAACACAGTTTAGCTTTTTTTTTTCCCTCTGATCTCTCTGCTTTGGGCATAAGTATAAAGCTCAATGGATTTTGAAGTTACCATGCTAGAAATAAGGCAGCTTAACCATAAATACGATGCGGTAATGTAAGATGTGAATTCATAACCTACTTACCTTGTCTTTACAACATGTAATGAGTAATGTACATTTTGGCATACATATATCTTTTATGGAAGCTTTTAGCATCTCTTTTAGTATCTTTCAACAATTCTGTGGGTTTTCCTTTATACAGGCAGCTGGTTTTGGGGTACATTTTCTCCAGATTTACAGTCAGTTCAGTGAAGTTGTCAGGATCAGCAATTCCGAAACAGCTATCATTACAGATATAATGGGAATTGCTGAAACATCCTCATATATCAGGTCTAAGAGGAATCTTTCATAATTTGAAATTTTAATATTTTAAAGCAGTATATTAGGTCACACATTATTTAAAGCACTCAAATTTATTACGTTCATGCATTTTCTTCCACTGCTACAGAGTTCCTAAATAGTATCGCTTCTGTTTTACTGCAAACTCCTTTTTGCTCTACAACATCCTGAACTCGTCTGCTTCGCCTCAGAGATCAGAGCTTACCAAAAGCCCTCATTCATTTCAGAGAAACTTCAAAATTTCCATTTAAAGACAGAAAAAAAACCTCTGTGATTGATTGCAGAAACTGAGATCTGGTTGAAAAGAAAAAAACAAACCCTCTCCAGGAGAGAAGACAATGATCTAGACAATTTAGATACGTCTCTAACCATTCTAGTCCTGACTCTGGCCCAGGTGAACCTTCTGACCTTACTTAACAAAGATTAGGATATTAGGATATTCAGGAAGTACTTACTATCCTGTTGTGCCTTAACCTGGGATGATTTTCCACACAATTAATATGGTCCAAATCGTTTCGAAGCTAACACTTAAAAACCCCATGCAATTCCGAAGGACAAGGTGCACCTGTAACTGTTTCCCGCAGTTGAAATGATGATTAGTTTCTGGTATTAAAACCTGGTACAGAGGCTTGGTTTGCTCTGTGGTTTCTCACCTGTATTCAGATCTCTGAAGTCTTTTAGTCTGCTAAAGCCTGACACCTCATCTTGACTTCTTCTGTGGTCTCAAGTTTGCCAGGCTCTAGATAACGGCAGAGAAATCCTGCCTTGCTTGTTTCTTTTCCCACTACTCAGCAATAGACAAACTAAAATTGCTCTAGCTTTCTGGGCCCCAAATAAAATTCTGAAGAAATTGTAACATTCTCATGTTTAATTTTCTCATTTAGCATTGGTGGCTTTTTTTAAAGCTATTTCTGTTAGCCATTAATGACAATACTGTTGCTGAAATGGACAATTGAATTTAAGAAATGCCCCAAAGATGCTGATAAGAGTTAAAAGTTAATATTTTAATGCATGCTATGAAATCATAAGTTATATTAATCAGAGACTTTCAACAGATGAGAAAGAAAATTCCATTTCTAGTGTAGAAAGCTTTTAGAGTAGTTTATACACAGGAATAAAAGGTAATATTAAGGTACAGTTTTTGAGTCTGAAACTGCTGGTTAGAACTCGGCAAAGTATTCAGCAAATCAGCACCATTTAAATTAAGTTTTCACAAAATAAACTGAGAATTAGTAAACAATCCTTGATATTTTGGGAGGCAATTTGGGGTGATGGGGTAAAGACAATTGAAGAACTTCCATTTATATTAACAGTACTTTTTCACTACTATTCCTTACTGCTTTTCAAGCTATACGTGAAAAGAATGTTCTGTAGATCCAAGAAGCAAGGCAGTCTCCTGCTTTTTTAGTCACTGTGAGCACACCTTGCTTCTTGGCTATTTCGCTACTGGGGATGTCCACACAGTTTCACAGGATTTGATCCAGAATTAGACCCCTCATTAAGTGTATATGTTTCCAGGCAAGTAAATACTTTTCTTAGGATATTGATTGAGCCTCTGTAAAAGCTTGGTTTAAGAAGGCTTATCTGTCTTCTCAGATTTCTTAAAATGTTAACGTGAAATTTAAAAAAATAGGATGTGCTTCATCGTGTTTGTCACATAATAGTCACACGTGTAGCTGATTTTCTGTCTTTCTGTCCTATTCTCACAAAAAACCCGTAATATTTCATTAGTATTTGAAAGACTTTTGAGCTATAGGAAAGAAAAAGAAAAATTGTAAAGTCATTTGGCCTTTATTAATCAAATTATTATTTATGATTTTAATCAGGAAAGAATAAAAAGGCACAGAAGTGTAGTTTTTAAATTGCTAAATAAATGGGATTATTCTTACACTTCCTGCTGGGGCAGCAGTTAAATACCCTTGTTCTGTAGCAGTGCTACTGTTTGGACTGTAGTTTTTGTCTTAATGGTAGAACTGAATGCTTTATGGGTTGCAGTGCAGTGTTTCTCTGAATAATACATCACTGTTCTTTTAGTGCCAGATCTGACCTTTTCTGATTGAAATTGTAACATATCATCATAAAATAATGTCAGTGTGATAGAGAATCTTCTGCCCTGTGAAGAGTGATTCTACATATGGATCTTTAGAGTTAGGTGGCTCTGATCATAACGACTCTTCACTTACAAAAGGGTGACACTAACATGACAAACTGTCTTGAAATAACAGCAATACACTGTCCTAGAATAAATATGTGCTTTCAAGAGCTCTGCTTCTGGAAGTTTCTCAAGATCCAAAGGAGGCAAGCACATACTGATGAGCGTTCGCAAAGGTAAACCCAGGAGCATCTCTTCAAAGAGATTCTGTTGTCCTTGATATTAGTCAGAATGAATATTGAAATGAGGTCTTCCTTTAAAGATACTGGAGATTTTCACATCAGACTGCTTTGAAAGCTCCCCACTGTTCTACTCACATCAGGTTTTTTATATAACAAAATGTATTCTGGACAAAATGCTTGCTGTCATTTTTCCCCAGTGTCTGTCTGGAAAACTGTTAAATTTTCCTGTAGTTTTTATCCGCTTTGAACTGGCACTAGATATATGAAGAAGCTCTTTGGATTGGATTTCTCACTGTCAAATAATTTAGTTTTTGCTTCATGTAGTCCTTTGGTGTATGGCTTTGCAATAAGGCAGTGACTCTGTAGTCCTTTTATTTATTACAAATTCCAGATAACGGAAGTGGTTTTCTTTGAAGAAAAAAGTTAGGTTAGCATATATCTGTGCTGGACTCCCCAGACGCATACTGTGGTATTCCCGTTTGCCTTTCCACTCGTGCCTGCATATAGATACGTATTTAAAAATATTATCTACAGTAGTGAAAGAGAGAGGAGGAGAATACAAATCTCTGAGGTGGTACATGGTCCCCAGGGAAGCTGGAATGGTATTTTCTCAACCATCAATAAGATCTGATTTTTAAAAATATTTCTATCTTCTTTCCTTCCTCCTGTGTATGTTTATTAGTAATTTTTGTCATTTAAAACAGAGTCAGTTGATCCTCTGTGCAACCGCGTAGCGCTCGGTGCTGCACAACACATATAAAAATTGTCTATGACTTACAGAACTTGTATATATGAATTATGAAAAGCAGCACAGTGAAATTTTTCCTTTCCTTTTTTCCCTTCTCTATCATGTCAGGCCTGCACTTAACCTTTACTTATTTAATCCCACTTTACTCATAATTGCATGCTCTCTACTCCATTCATTTGGCATCATTCAATTTTCGTGCAATCTTCATATTTTTGCAGTATTGGAAAGTAATCTTGCAAAAGTTTCTGATGTTTCTTCTACTTCCATTATGACACAAGAATAAAAAATATCACCAAGGAAACAGTAGACTTCAGAGACAATTTATTCTTTTAAGTCAGACCAAAGTTTAATTTAGATGAAAATCCTGGAAGACATAATTCCTCACAAAGTCAGTAATGTTCTTCTCATTACCTGGTAATGATAGTCTAATTCTATCAAAAGGAATTTTTAATAATATAGCTGCATGTCTGAAACTTAACAATTTAGAATGAAGATGACACTATCCAAAAGCTTAAGAAAACACATTAACCGAAGCTGGAATATATCACCAACAAAGAACATTGTCATTTTCTCAACTAATATTTCACCCTTCTAGCCTCATCCCAATATAGCTTTTACATTTTTAGGTTGTAGCGTATGTGTGATCAGATTGTCCAATCCCTCAGAAAGGGCAGGAGAGGTCACATTTAGAAGTTTGTTTTAACTTGTAGCATTCTTCCTCGTTTTCTTTATCTCTCAAGTATTGTTCTGGTTTTTTCTGTGTAACTTTACCATATTAAACACTGTGTTACTGAGACAAGTGCTAATTCCTGGAGAGGGAGTGGTCCTTAGTTAATATTTGTACATTGTCCATCGCAGCGTGTCTCACAGGTTACTGCAATCAGTTGGTGACTTCTGAGTAAACTATGTAAATAGGATCACACTTCACCTCCTGCTGCAGAGCAGTCATCCCTGGCAACCACTTAAAAGAGCTTTACACTGCATTCAGGTTTCAGTTCCATACTGAACAAGGGGAAAGACACATGACGGTCTTTACAGTTTTTGTTGCATTGTCTTGCCAAGTATGAAGATGTCAGAAGTCAGTTGTAATAGAAATGTATGGTACCGCAGTGATGAAATATGGGTCTGTACAGTGAAGACTGTTCAAATGAACTTTTTTATACAACTCAAGAAGGATGTCAACACTGAAATAAATAACACATCAAATAACTGCAGTGTCAAAACATACAGAACTGTAACCTTTTTATAGAATAGTGTATGCAAACCCCATCGTATTTATAAATACAGCCTTAGAAAAACATACTAAAAGGGATGTGTTCTTTCTTTTTATCATTAAAATGTGCGAGTACTTAAAACTGGAACCCAAAAGTTAGTCTTGTGAATCGATTTGCAGCTCTGACATGGCTGGGTTTCAAAATGTTTGGCTTCTATTTCAGGTTATTAATTTGATAGTATTAACTGCATTCATAGGCTACAAAATTTCAGCTTGAGTTATAAAAAATTTGTTGGTCTCCTCTAAACTCTAAACCACACTTGGTAAAACAGGGAAATCTATCAAACTTTTAATCTTCAAACGATGAAATTATTATTTTTTTAGAACATTTTTTGTTTTGTTATTATTTCTCCTTTTTCAAAAGCAAAATATGGGAAGGTTCCAGTTCTTTTTGATAATTCTTCCATACACTGAGTTAATATAGAAAAGGCTGAAAGTTAACATTTCATTTTACATTCCTTTAATAAAGAAAATAAATTTTGTGATTCATTTTATGGCTCCTTAATAGTGCTACACATTGGCTACAGCTCAGGCAGAGCTGAATTTTCTTTAGAATGACAGAAATTTAACCTTAGAATGTAACCCTTTATAAGCGGATTCTAACAATATTCAGTTAAAAGCCTGAGTTTTCATTTGATTTTAGTAAGATGTCTTGCCAGGAAAAATAAATGTGAATTCCTTCCAAGTAATTTGACTCTTTTCCCCCTCCGCCAGCTCCCCCCTCCCCCCCCAGCACCCCCCTCGCACAGCTCCTCTG
>JAAGNO010025600.1:0-13911 GCA_033439905.1 Ceryle rudis | reverse complement strand
CCTGTTAAAGCCTGATTTTTTTTTTTGTTTTGTGAAAGGTTCTTCCCCGAAAAAAAAAAATTGAATTCCCTCCAATGAATTTGCTTTTTTCCCCCCCCCCCCCCCCCCCAGTTATTCTGACCATGTTAGTGTAAACTTTTTGTTTGCCTTTAATGTAGTCTTCATCCATCTCCTGCACGACTTAAATAAGCCACAGACAGGTTTTGATGAAGTGTCTGCATCCTCTTGCAAGTGGAGTACTCAGACTATGGAGAATGTCTGTCCCTTCACGTAAAAATAGGATAGTCAGTAATAATAGTAACAAAGGAGGAAGGATCCATTGTACCAATGACAGCACTTCATTGTAAGTATTTTGTAGATCTATAGTTTTTTGTGGTGGTGATAGCGCTTCTTGTAGTCATGTCTTGAGAAGTCTTTGCTTATCACAGAATAATTCTTTCATAAGACACTAACTATGTATCTCTGAAAGGTTGAAGCTGAAACCTGTAAATTTAAGTAAGACCTGTGGGACTGATGCTGCAATTGTTTCCCTTTGTAAATTCTTACTTGCAGTCTGTTTCTTGATTATGACTGAAACTGTGCTCTTGCAATTGTAGAAAAAACCCACCGTGGATGTAAGGCAGGTTTGTGAGTTGAGAGAGCACAGCTTAGAGGAAGATGTAAAAAATCCAATGGACTGATGGTTGCATGCACTTTATGTATAAACTTTTAAGAGGTGAAATTTTAAAACCAATAGTGTATGGTGAAACATGACCCATCTGTGTTTTGATTGTAGTGTTAATTCACTTTTGGTTTTTTTCAAAACAATTAGTAATGACTGAATATTTGCTGAACATTCAGAAGAAAAAAAAAAATCTGAAATTCAATTTAGGATATCTAAACATGACAAAATTTTTATTTTGTTGCTGTTCCACACTGGTCATCTTAATATTTAGCAGTCTGTTTTAGTTATCTGTTGGGAACAGCGAGTGAGATGTGTCAGTGTATTTTGTTCTTTACATCAGGAAAAGTTGTGTGTTGATCTTGAAATACAAATCCCGGAGAAATGTGCTTTATGTTTGTAAGTTTGGCTTGATTTTATATAATCAGGAGTTCCTTATGAATTCATTACGCTGTCTGAAATCAGCTCCTAAGAGAGATGCCTTGATGAAGGAGCTTTTAGAGTTACTACACGAGAGATCTATTTCTTCACAAATGAGAACAAATGTCATGTAGTTTGGACACTGTTGACATAAAAGGTCCTGTTGTGTTATGAAATATTCATTCTGGTTAACTTTTACCAAACACACAGGCTAAAATATCAACCTGTGGAAATAATTCAGTGGATAATCCTGAGTAGCAAGAAATAATTAAGCTAATTCAGTGACCTGGAAAGAGGCTTAATTCTCAGTCTCACCATCCTTTCTTTTGCTCAAACAAAAGTGATACTAACTTGAAAACTATCACTTATTTAAAGCTGTTAAAGTGAAATTAAGATTTTGCTAAATTTTTTTCTGGCAAAACTGGGCCATATTTTTTTCTGCACTATCATAGATATCCGAGACAGTTGAAATAAACAGTGGTATCTGAGGGGATAGAGGTGATGATCCTGAGGAAAGCAATTGGAGAGAATTCCAAGCATCCTTGATTAGTAGAGGGCAAATACATTTTAAAGGACATAAATCTAAGGAGAAGTTGTTGTGAAGTGGGAAACTGCCTTAGTAGCAATATGTTTGGAAAATCAACTTTGGATTTATTATAGTTAAAAACCCTCAGGCTCTCTGCCTAACACACATATGATATGGAGAAACTTAACAGATGCTTTACTAAGGGACTTGAATATAAATCAGTTTAGGAGCATTAATCTGTGCAGAGCTGAGTTTAGGTTTTTTTTCTGAAGAAAAACTTCTGAATTAGAGGAGTTAAACAAGTGTTATTTTCCACTCATCCCACTGTGAATTGCATAAGGTTTTATAGTATAAACTGTTCAGGGAGCAAGCTATCTGTGGTAACATTAAATCTGTGTGTGGATAGCATTGATTCAGCATATTCCTACTGGATATGACTGTATTTTTGTAAACATCTCTTCTACTATCTCCATGATTTGCTTCATCAGCTAATCTTTTCCCTTTCTGTGAATGTAAAAAATAGAAATATATTATGTTAATATGATGATAGACAACAGTAATGGTTCCCCTTCAACGCTTACTGAGCCACTGTGCGCACAGTGCCAGACGTGAAATTTGGCAGGTTTGCAATTAAACATTAACTCTCCTAAGCACCACCTTTCATAACATAGTGAAACATTTTTGAAGTGGAACTATTTTTTATGTGATTGCTTTGAATTGCTTGTTGAGCGTGGTATTATAGTGGACATTTTAGAGTTATCCACAGTGAATCGTTTTGAAGTATAGGGAAAGTACAAGTTTAAGTAAAAATATTTCAAGTGTTGCTTTCAGAAAGTAGTATAAAATAGAAACAATGCTCTTTGATTCAGTCTTCAGCCGTGTTACAGATTCTACCTGTTGCCCTCTTCTTTTGCTCTGTTTCCTTTTCCAGTTAACTACTTCCAACAAAATGACTACAGGCAGGAATCACTCTGTCTTCAGCACTGAGAATTCAGAAGTGGTTACAAGAATTTGCTCTTGCCCTTGTTATATTTTGAGGCCTGTTGTTGCTTTTGGGATCACTTCCATGCAGTTTTACTGTCCTTTTCACCCATTCTTGGGAACTCTACATTTCTCAGCATCATCAGTTCAATGTCTCTTCCTTTTAATTCACATTAGCTTATCCTTCTTAAACTAGTCTTGTATATTAGTTTATAAAGCATGACGTGTGTGGTTTCATAAATGTATATTAATTCCAGAATGTGGATAGGATTTGTAGAATTAAAAGTTGTGTGGGCTTTTTAAGTATTCATATATTTAGGAAGTAGTGGGATGATAAACAGTAGATATTTCTGGGCTTAGGCTTTCTCATTTTTTATCTGATTCCTTTGAATTGCTTGTTGAGTGCGGTATCATGCTGGACAAAACCCAAAATAATTTGAATTATCCACAATGAAGCATTGTGAGGTATTATGGTAACATTAGAAATGGGAGATTAATGGATAAAATAATATACATTATACATTTTTGCTTAAGGGTTCAACGACATGAAGCAAGGTTAAGATGGAGGAATCTAAATGAAAATGCAAGAATTCTGCGGCTTTCTGGAGGAGAATGCCAAGAGAATACTAAAAGCTTTATTTCTGGAACGATCACGTGTATTTCTGTTGCCACTAAAAATGCGTTTCAATTTTCTTTTGATATTGTAGAATTAGGAAGAGCCTCTATAAAAAAACCTGATTTTTTTTTTTTTTTTTCTTGCTCAAGACTAGAATTGGAATCTTTTGCTCTGACCTTTTTAAGTATGTTACGCTCTGTGCTTATGTTTGTTATGTCCCCGGAGCAAAACCTAAAATGTATCCATCACAAATCCATAGCTGGTTAGCAGTTCTCGTCTTTGTCATGTCTTAGCAGCAGACTTACCCTATAAACGTGTTTTACTGATGACTGAAGTGTTTTCATCTGTTCAATTTGTAGGAAGGAGGTTTCTTTTCATAACAACATTATTAGCATGATAAATGGTTGTGAAATGAAGTATAGATTTCAGACAAGATTTAAGGTTTGAAAAAAGCTAGGAAGGAAGAAATTCATAGCAGCATACCAGACTTCAGAATTAGTAAAATGTAGTCTTTGAAGCATCTCTGGAGACCATCTGGTCCAACCTTCTGTTGAAAGATTATCCCTGTCAAGCTAAAGATAGAGTATTTCTAGCAAGGGAGATTCCACTACTACTCTGTAATTTATTTCAGTGTTGTCTTTCTCTTGCTATGTATTGTTTTCTTATTTTCAGACCATTATTTCCCCTGAAAGAACTTAAACCCATTGCCTCTTGTCCTTTCAATGTGCATCCTTATGAAGAGTACCTCCATCATTTCTATAATAACCTTTTAGGTACTGGAAGTGTGTGATTTATCAGGTTTATCCTCAAGCCTTCTCTTCCCTTGGATGAACAAAACAAATTCTTTCGTCCTTCCTCCACATGCCAAGTTCTTCCAGCATCTGATCTCAGTGACTCTCTGTTGAACCTTTTCCATTTTTTTTGTGGTATCTTTGAAACTGGGAGAACAAAACTGGACAAAATGTTTCAGGTGTGGCCTGACAGGTGTTGAATGCGGTGGAACAATCGCATCCCCTGATCTTTGTGGCAGTTCTCTTGCTCATGTAGCCCAGGATGCTGTTGACAGTCTTGGCTGCTAGGGCATATTTCTGTCTTGTGCTCAGCTTGCTATTCACCAGGACTTCCAGGTCTTTTCCGGGAGGGTAACTTCTCAGCCTGTACAGTTGTGTATGATTATTCCATCCCAGGCATAGGATTTCACATTTATCTTTATTGAATCTCATGCAGTTCTTGCTGGCCAGATCTTCCGGCCTGTTGAGGTTTTTTTAACTCTCAGTTTAGTATCATCTGCAACCCTGGTGAGATTTCATTCGCTCCCATCTTCAAGCTCATTCATAAGGATATTGTCTACTTTGTGGATCTAGTGCTGATGCCTGAGGAGTTTGACGGGATAGGATTTCCGTCTTGGACACATAAATACTTATTATATCCAAGTGTGAATGCAGACTGTGCTAACTCCTTGTCAAGTTGAAACCCCTGTCACCATCCCTCTCCAAGTGGAACATGGAGCTATACAGCCAACACAGAGGAGTAAAAGAGGAAGTTTTGGGTGTAAAAGCAGTTGGGTTTCTGATATGGCAGTAACACCATAAAAACTGTAAATAGATCAAATTCTTCTCAGATTTACAAGAATACAATTTAGTTCAAAGTATTCACAATAAACTGAGAAGAAATAATATACCCTACATCCTGCTTCTTTGGACAGTTACCCAAGATTTGTAAGAATCTGTTTCCAGGGTGATGTGAGTCTCCCTATTGACATAAGGATTCACAGAGCAGTTCTCAACTCTGGACAACTAGGGACAAGGACTTTCTTTCAGATCTGCCAGCTGATGTTATTTGGCCATATTTAAATAGGCTAGAAGCAGAAAGCCTAGCCATGCTAGGATCTGTTGACTGATGGATGTCTCTTTCTTCTGCTTTGTGTGGATACTCAACTGGCCTAAAAATAATACTCAAAGGTACAGGGGTTAGGTCATCACATGGAATATAGTATATCCAGGTGCCAGAACACATTTAGATAACGAATAATGTGAAATAAAGTCCTCTGGAGATGTTGAGGAGCTTCATGCAGAAAAATGAACCATCTTATTGTTGGGAAACACAGGGAGGCACTGCAGCTGGTTCTGTTTCACTTGGATATCTCATCCCAAATGACTGATATGTTGGTTAGAAAATGTTCCTTCCTTCTTTCTCTAAAAGAAGTCCCAGTATTTTTTCACTGTTTGAAAAGTGTAGCAATTTAAACTCTAATTATGTCAACCATCCAATTATTCATCCAAAACACCCCCCAAACTTTAAAACCAGATTCCTAACATTGATGTGCTCTTACTTTATCATATCCTAAGAGGTGCCTCCAAGCCTGCCTTTGGAGGTGTTAAATTTGTATCTCTGTGAGAAGAGACGGTTTATCTTTGTAAGCACAACTGAAGGCTTTTATTGAAAGAACCAATACATTTCATTATATGTTATTTCTATACTCCCTTTACTTAGATTTGATAATTAATATGACATGCCACTGCATTTTTTTCTGTAGTGATTTTAAATCTCCCTTAGTAGTTGGTCAAAGAAAATGAAGATTTATTTATATACTCGATTTACCCCCTATTGCGTGTAACCTTCACACAGTAATCAATTCTGGTATGACTATGGATCTTGAGTCTACCACTCAAAGGTCAAAAGTGAGAAAAATTGATCATCTGTTGTATACCTGTATATCAAGATATATAGTCCTTCTTCAGCATGCCTCTCATTAACATTTCTAGAAAAACGTTCTTTTAATAGAGTTTTGTCAGCTGAAGTCTAGCATCCTAACTTTTCCCCTGGAATTACCCCAGAATTTAAAAAGTACAGTTGGAAATTACGTCAAGCTATTATTACTATGAGAGGAACCTGTTAGTTACAGAAAGAGAAATCAACCATTATGTCATTTAGAAGTTTTTACAATTAAAAGTTTTATTCCTAGAGGAACTGAAAGACAATTAAATGAAATGCTAACAACAAATTAAATGCTTTATAGGTCAGTCATCCCATTAGGTCTCTTTAGGGAAGCTGTTCTCATATAAAGCATGCCATAACCTATTTGCATAATGATTCTATCTTAACTGTGCCTTCTGCTCTTTTATGGTGTGTTGTTTATCCTCGTGCATGGCTGATATAGTAGAATCGCAAAGAAAGTAAAAGCTGCTATTTATGGCAGACAAAACATTGCACCATTCAAATGTATTATGCAGGACAGTACCCAAACTGCAAATACAATTTAACACAGAGACATTCTACTCCCCCCCACTGCAGTAGCTTAATTGTTTGAGTTATATACACTGTTACCATCATTGTTTTTGTAAGATTATAAACACAAAAGCAGTTCCAGCTAGAGGATGTGGAAGCTTGTGAAAGAAAATAAAAGGTTTCCAAAGACAGCACTAATGGTCTGAGCTTGTTTGAGAAAGCAACACCCTTTCTTTAGGGGGGAAAAGAGAACCACTTTTGAGAAATGGCCATCTCTGGTGCACCTGGACACAAATAGTCTTTCAAATTTTTTGAGGGAAAGGAATTTCATAAAATGAGTCTTGATTTCTGGCTTTGGATTGTAGCCTAGTTATTTACAAGATTGGCTTTGTCTCCATGGGCAGAATGTGAATAGCCAAAATCCTCAGTGAGCGGTCAGAAAGCTCTATCTTTTCCTAATGTGTTTTTTTCTGTTGTTGTTTTGGGTTGGGTTGGTTTTTTTTGTTCAACTATGTTGTTTTCGAAAGGTAGGGAAGAAATGTGAACAAGTTTCTATTGGTAGCATTTGAACTCGCAACAATGTCAGTTTACTTTACCAGCTGCAGGGACTTCCTGATGCTTATTTTCCTGGAAAACTAATTTAGTCACTGCGTTGTGTTTACATCAGAAAACTAGCGAAGAGTCCAGAAGGACAAGGTGTCTTTGCTCCACTGTCTAAGCAGAGCTCCTGGATCTCAATGATACCAGTCGCATGTGCAAGGTGTTGGACGTGTATTTTGCGGGCTGTACCAGACTTGCTGTGATAAAGCCATAGGATCAGAAGTCCTTAACAGCACAAACAACAGTTTCTTGCAGTTTACCATCTTCAACCAGTTAACTACAGAGTCAGTCAGTTTTCAGTTCCAACACAAGGGAAGAGAATTCAAGAACAGGGCCAAACCTCCTCTTTCAGTGGTAGATAACCATTAGACAGGTTTCCTTTATCATCAAGTCATCTATCAGTCATAGCAAACTGTCCTGACCAAGCTTTCCCAATAGTATAGACTGCACTGCAGCAAAACTTCCATTTAGGTTTTCACAGATAGTAAATTCTTTTGAGTATCTGACTACTTATTCCTGAAACTTCTTTTGTTTGGGAACTCAGAGAGTTACATTTTCAAAAAGACCAGGTGCTCAACTGTTCACAATAGCTTCAAAACTAGATATTAAAAAATAACAATCTAAAACTGGCTTTACCTAGGAGAAGACTCTCAGATTGTTAAGGAAGAAGATATCAACTCTTATCTCTTAATGTTTCAAGCATCACGTTGTATGTAGCCTTTCTGCTCTTGTGTACACGCAGCCATCAGCTCTAGACTATCTTGGGCTATAATCAGTGCAAGCACAGTTTTAAACTATATTCTGCCACTCACTGCAGACTTTTGCCTCGGGTGTCTTGGTCCTGTAGTTGGTAATACTCAGATAAGCTCCTTTTTGTGGAAGTACCCTGTGTTCTGTGCCTGGAGCACTGTTGATCACACCGTTAAACTGATCTGGTTTTTCTGGGGAATGTGGATTTTGCTTTGTACAGCAGTCTCTTCGTGGATGTGATCCTCTCTTGCTATTGGCATGAAGCCTTATTACTTTTTCCCAGACCTTCTTGAGAGCATGTCACCCATGCTACAGCCAAGCATAAATCAGCATCAATTCCAGTTGGAAAACTTCAAGACTGGATATAGATATATCAGACACAGCCAATATCTTTGCTGCTGTTAGCCAAAACACAGATCTTGCTATATATGTTTTGCTGGAGTATCAGCAGGATTTGGACTCCTTTCTGTACAAAATCCTTGGAACTTGAGAATTACCTTATAAGCTTTACTTTAATGAATATTTCCCTTTCAACTAAATGTGCATTTCTCAGCATGAATATGACAGAAGAAATCATGCAAATTAATTAAAACATTTCCTTCAGGGACCTGAAATACCTTCCTTCTGTTACAAAGGAACTTCAAGGAACATCCTCTGGTGAACCTGAGCAAATTAAGAAGGATCACTTCTGCTGTTCTGCTGTCTCAGACCTTCCCTCTCTCAATATATAGCCAGTATTTACCTTTCCTCTTCTTTACTCTTTCCCTTCTTTCCTCTTTCCTAGTTGTGGCTGTACCTACTATAGAGTTCAGTTTTCTTTTTTTTTTTTTTTTCCATTCCTCTTCTAGCTAAGTGCATCAAAATAAGACTTCACTTATTTCTTTAGTTCATCTATAGCTAGAGCATTTGTAGCATGCCTGAGATAGGTCTTGTTAGGTCATAGGTACCTTGCTGCTGTAGTCCAAACTGTTAAGTAACGAATAGATTATCTAACTTGCATTTAAATGTCTCTGCTGATGGACAGTCCTGTGACCCTTCCATCTGTCAGGAATAACGTAGGTATTATCTTCCCAATTTTGTCCGTGATGCTAGACAGTAACCCTTTATGTTCTGTTTTCTGGGTGATGCCAAGTATTCAGATGTTTAAATAAGTTCATAAACTTTTTAGTAAGTCTTCTTTGACTTACTCAATATCTAATTGTTCAGAATACATTTTAATTTTGCATAAATCCATCATCCTTTATGCTAATGAATATTTGTTTATTTATTGCACTTTTTTTTTTTTTAAACTGAGTTCTCTTACAGAAAACGCTTGCTCTTAGTACAATAAGAAAGAAAGGGCAAATCAGGAAAACAAATTGCCACACAAAATACAGGCTGGGGCATATTCTGCTAGATTCTGCATCTCCAAAAGACTTACTCTGGCAGTATGTTATAAACAAGACTTTCTCAGGATTAGAGTGATCAAAATCATTGTACACATAAAATTTTCCCAACTACTTTAAGACAAAGCATGCTTGCTGAAGCTATATTTTTGTCTACAATATGCTGCATATTTTAGATGATTATTAGGGAAAGCATATCATAATTGATATGATCAGTCACTGCTTTTAGAAATGGATTGTCTAGCAATTAATTATTTCCAGGCTATCTCTGTATCAGGACATGATTCCAAATGCAGTTTATGCATGAGATACCATTCTAGAAGTATGTCCAAATGCTTGAATTTACTTAATTTGAAGACAGAAATTTGTGTCAACACCTTGAAAGATTGTAATGTTATGGCTGGTATTACAAAAAGAATGTTCTGCCAGGTTTTGATTCATCATTATTAACACTTAGCATTCAGAGCAGCACAAAAAAACCCAGGCCAAATGTTCCAGAATCTCAACGTTTTCCTCTGTTGATATCAGCAATGTCTTACCAGTTTTAACACAGTTCATTAATGAACACCCCATGCCAGATGTGCCCCTGTTTAAATGCCTAAAAATAACTCTTAAGTTGTTCCCTAGCAAATGCTAAGCTGACATAAAGATGAGCTTATGGCAATAATTATATTGCTGCCTTTAAGGTTTATGTTGCGCTTGCAATTGAACACACAATTTGGGGTTTTTATACTGAGAATGGTCTTGAGGCTACTACCCGGGAATATTAGAGAAAAGTTACGATGTGAAGAGAGAAAGGCATATAATTAATTTTGTCTAAGAGTTATACTTAAAGTAGTGAACAGACGGACAGTTTTTAAATCTGAAAATCCTATCACTTGCCAGCTGTATTATGTCACATATAGCATGTCTGGCTTGAACACAGAAAAATCCTACTTGAAAAGTTAGCAGGTATCAGGGTTATTTTGCCAGTTCTTTCTACTGTCACAGAAAGAGAAATTGCTGTTTCTAAGAAAATAGTATTTAGGCTGAGGGAGAAGCTGGGATTTAGTCTTTGTTCAGGGGAGGGAGAGAAACACGGCAAGAAATGAAATAAAGCCTTAGTGAAGCTTCTTCCTGATGATTCATTGAACACATAAAACATCTAATGTGTTTTGAAGTACAGAGATTCACTTAACTAGTTCCATTCTCTTATGTGCTTTTGAAATATTTGTGGAAATTTAGGCCCATTTTCCTGATACGCTTTTCAACCCGTGTATGGGATGCGTAGAGATTATCTCAGGAATGATAGGTGTTACCCCACGATAAAATAAAATCTCTTGTAAGTAGTGTCATCTGTGTTTGTAACAAGACTATTCTGCAGTGTTTCTGACAATGACATCCAATGCGTAATGTGCATTGCCAAAGACAATTTGCATTGTTGCTCTTCTGGATTCCTCTGCCTTCAGGGAAGACATGTTTATAATTTTCCAACTATCAGTTTACACGCTCAAGGAAACAAGCAAAAGGAATAGTCATCAAATACTATCAACTTGTGGGTGGTTGTATCTTTATTACTTTTCAGTGAAAAGAATGTTAAGATCTTGTTGACATCCTGTTGTAAGCAAAATACCAATGTTCTCAGTTCACTATATTGGCTGTGGAATTTCAGGTCCTCTATATAATATTTATTTTGTGAGTAATTTTTAATGATTCATTAAACATAGCGTTCCATGGTAAATACCCAAAGTGTATGTGGCACAGTCAACTTCCTTAAAATATCTAAATGGGGACTAAAAGATGTAGAAACAACTAATATATAAACTGGGAATATTACAGCTGAGGTAGATGTAAGGAAACAAACTTTGAATGATTACTCATTGGACTGTCAAAGTTTCCACCCACCCTGCAAAGTTTGTAGCTGGAAAGATTATTTTGGAAGAGTAGTGGAAAGATGATCAACAGAAAATAATGGTGGAAAACAGAGAGTAACGGGTGTGGCCAACTGGCCCATCATTTCTACTTCTATCCCAAGCATGTTAGGAAATCATGTCATCCCCTGTCCCTGCTGTGGCTGTGACAGCGTCTCTGAGGCTGTTACAAAAATATCCACAGGATTTTAATTCTTTTTACAGTACTGCTCTTTAAGATAACAGCAAGTGATAATGCAAGAAATAGATGCCAAGAATCTGCTTTTCCTAGAGCTGAGCGTCACTAAACATATCACTTATTGGAGAACTAAATTGAGATCTATAGGGGTTAGCAATGTAAATGGTGTCGTAGCATCTCCAGGCGTGACACTGCTGTCCTGCTGGGCAGTGCGGGCTGTGTGGAGCAGTGCTGGGGTAAACTGGTATGGATGGCTTTGGGATTTTTCTGTTGTTTTTATTCCTGTCTGCATTGTGCTGTGAAACAGCCCCTGTTTGCATGTCACTGCTGGTCACAAGATCCCAAGACAGCTGCTGAGACCACAGATTGTTTGAGGTTGTCCTGTAACCTCAGTCGCGTGTGTCTGTCCCCACTGACAGTTTCACTTAGGAATTTTTCTTTTAATTTTTCTGTAAGGAGTAGTGAGAATCATCAAACTGTGTATCTGTAGTGTCTGCTTTTTACAATAATGTTTTTTGTTAAGTATCAGAAGAAGAAAAAAAGAAAACAAGAAAAAAAATGTTAAAAAAAGCCTATTCTTTCAATAGCACCGGTGTATGTGATCATTATGGTGAAGGTCATTAATCTGACAGAAGATGATAAAGGAGTTTGTAATTACATTTCATCTACCAAAGACTTTGCAGGGGTTAGAAGTGTGAAGAAATAGAATTTTAGAATAATTTCAGGTTTTGTTCTCCAAAAAAGGGGTTGGAAAGAGGAAACTTCATGTATCATATCTAAATTGCATATGTTGAAGAAAGAAATGCAGGGGGGTTGAACGTCCAGGGAGGTCTTTTGCAACAGCTTGGATACAATAAACAGAGTAAATGCCTCTTTTTTTTATGCTTATTCCTAGTATTTCCACAAATCTGGGAAGGAATAGTAGCTGTAATGTCCACTACTTTTTAAGTTCATATGAACAGCCTCGAGATAATGTTTATGGAAATGTAATTTTTAATAAGTGAAAGTGCCAATGGCAGCATGAAAGCCTTATGGTATCTAATAGATAACAAACCAACAGTTCAATGTTTACACAAACCTCTGTTTTCTCAACAGAGTTCCAGTGCTTAATCTTTAATAACAAACAAACAAAGTTTAGATGTAGGAACGCTTTTGAGAATTAATCTGTTGTATTTTATTTGCAGCTCAAAATTGGTGGTCAAGAACTAAAGGATTAATTCAAGAGGGAGGCTGGCCCCAGTTTCATATGGTTTTAAGCCAAGATGAAATTTTAGCACATGCAGAGAATCTAGCTGTCCTGCCACTTTTTTAGACTTCTCATATCCCAAGGAGTGTATTTTGAGAACATCTAATCCTTAAAAAGATTTAAGATGAAAATATCCTTCTGAATTGCATTTCGCAACTCTAATACTGGTATTGGTAGTGGTTACAGTGAGCTACTTCTAAAATTCTATAATTCATATCAATAAAAGTTTTTCAAGTTGTTTTATATGGTCTGTTGGCCATATACTGTCCTTGCACATGCTTCCTATTAGCTTCCACAAAAAAGAATGTCACTGTATGGGCTTGTTCAATGAAGAAAATATTGAAGTACCAGTGATCTTCATTCATTCTTGTCCAAAATAATTCTGAAGATTTATTATGGCAAAGAAAAAATGTAGTTAAAGAAAAATACAGTATGTTGACTCTTTGAAATAATAATGAGAAAACACCAACTGGTAAAAAAAAAAAAAAAAGGCATTCCCTTACATGAGAAAATGGGAAAATACATTTGGAGAATTGGAGTTATCTATGAATTCAAAGGTGCAATCTGAAGATTCCTCGGCTGGCTCATTACACCCATTATCTGTCTTCCTTTGCTGCCCTTTTCCAGATGAATTTTATACTATTTCTTTCTGGACTACTCTTATTCTCCACTTCGTTAGCTGCTAATGAGTTGAGATACAGAACAGCATGTCGTCTTCCTTTATTCTTTCCTAACAGTTACTGAGGTGCTGGGGGCTTTTTTTTGTTCTTTTCTTTAGATAGAGGGTTGGTGACTTGAGAGGAAAAACTAGAGGTACCATGTTAGATGATATCCAGCTTGATATTCACGTATTTAATTGTGCTTTTAGAAGAATTTTTGATGAAAATTAAAATTATCTTGATTCTTTTAAATCATAAAATCTGTTTGCTTCTCTTCTCGATCTTTTTCTATTCAGAACTTTAATAGGTATGGTCTCATCATTTAAGAACATTAATGAAGGTAAATTGAACTATTCATTATTAATCCCTGTTCTGATGTTGGTTAGCACTGGGAATGGTGTTTCACAGCTATTCTGCATGTCTATTTACAGAATAATGTTTTAATTATTTATAAAAAAGGGTGTTTGGGAAAGGATTCTATAAGGAAGGTTCTAAGGTTTTGGTGGTCTGATTCTGAAGGCAGGAAAAAAGACACAAAGAGCTTTGAAATGCATATTGCTTTCTAGTCTCTCCAAAACAACAACAACAAACAAAAGGCAATAAGAAGATACAGTCTTCATAAGATCTGGCATTAATGTGGATAAATTCGACCAAAATGATGTCTTAACTGTGATTGTGGCAGGTGCAGCTCCCCCAACAGTTAAGCCAGACAAAGCAAACAGGCTGTGCTGGAGCAGTTTGAGCCTGGGCC